>JAMKQA010001416.1:0-22034 GCA_024699735.1 Posidonia australis
TTATAGGGAACTCTCAAGGGTAACTCATGGGAATGAGGAGAGCCTCGCAGACGAAGAGCCTGGAAGATTCCATGGCATATTCGCTGCTGGAGGTAACAGCCAAGGAAGGCAGAAAGCCAGCAGTCGCAGCCTGCGCAGTGTTGTGCGCCAGGGATGTGCGCTGGCTAAGTGTGCCACCTATATGTGTTAGGGAAGTGTGCTAGGTTGGTGTGCTAGCTAAGTGTGCTAGGTTGGTGTGCTAGCTAAGTGTGCTAGGTAAATGTGCTAGCTAGGTGTGCTAGGTATGTGCTCTCCCCTACTGGTCTGGTTTTCTAACTGGGCTGCGGGCTTGCTACGGGTTTGGGGTTGGTTCAAGGATCAGTCACATCCAAAGCAACAATTGGAGCCTTATCAATGAGTTACGTCAAAATCGGGGTGTCTACAGGCCCTTGTTTTGACTTTGCCCTCTGGGAGTGGTGGTTTTACAGTCTACAGTGATGCCTGTGGGACTGGTTTGGGGTGTGTGCTGATGCAGCATGGTAGGGTGGTGGCGTATGCCTCGCGCTAATTGAAAGATCATGAGAAGAGTTATCCCACCCATGATTTAGAGATGGCAGCTATTGTGTTCGCCTTGAAGATTTGGAGGCATAATTTATATGGCGAACAGTTTGAGGTGTACACAGATCACAAGAGTCTGAAGTACATATTTTCTCAGAAGGATTTGAACCTAAGACAGAGGCGCTGGGTGGAGTATATTAAGGATTATGATTTCAGTTTGTCCTACCACCCAAAGAAGGCTAATGTAGTTGTAGATGCTTTGAGCGAACGCACTCATGTCATGGCTAGTCTGATGATCCATGAATGGAAATTATTAGATGGACTAGTAGAGTGTAGGCCTTGGAGACAGTCTCAGGGACCCGCTAGAGTAGTGTTGGCTAATTTGTCTGTTCACTCGAGAATGATCGAGGCGATTGTCACAGCTCAGCAATATGATTCTTTTGTGTCAGATATCTGGCGGAAGCTGGAGGCTGGTAATGCCCCTCATTTTTCAATAGGGGTAGACAGTGGGTTGAGGTATGACTTCAGATTATAAGTACCTCAGATAGAAGAAATCAAGAATAGTTTGTTGGATGAAGCTCACTACTTCAAATACACTATTCATCCAAGAAGCACCAAGATGTATAAAGACCTGAAGAGGAATTTCTGGTGGCCTGGGATGAAGAGAGAGATTGCTGAGTGTGTGGCGAAGTGTGCAACCTGCCAGATGGTGAAGATAGAGCACCATAAGTCTGGAGGGACTTTGCAGCCTCTGGACGTTCTAGTGTGGAAATGGGAAAATGTGTCGATGGACTTTGTGATGGGTTTGCCACGAACCGAAAGAAAGAATGATACTGTTTGGGTGATAGTGGATCGCCTTACAAAATCAGCACATTTCTTGCCAATGAGGGTGAATCTTCCTTTGGCAAAATTGATAGAGTTGTATGTGGCTGAGATTGTGAGATTGCATGGTGTCCCAGTGTCTGATGGAGACACGAGATTTATATCGAGATTTTCTGGGCAGCACTGCAGAAGGCTTTTGGCACAGTGTTGAATTTTAGCACTGCTTTCCACCCCTAGATGGATGACCAAACAAGGAGGACCATCCAGACACTAGAGGACATGCTGAGGGCCTACGCCTTGGACTTTGGTGGTAGTTGGGAGGATCATTTACCTCTGATTGAGTTTGCATATAATAACAGTTACCACGCTAGTATTGGTATGGCACCATACGAGGCATTGTATGACAGACCGAGCAGGACACCCACTTGTTGGAGTGAGGTGGCTGAGAGACAATTAGTTGGGCTCGAGATTGCACAGCAGTACGAGGGCAAGGTGGATCTGATCAAGAAGAAGTTGTTGTCTGCCTAGAGCCGGCAGAAGAGTTATGCTGATAGGACGCAGAGACCTCTGGAATTCGAGGTAAGAGACTTCGTTTTCCTGAAGGTGTCAACAACCAAGGGTGTGATGTGGTTCGGAAAGAGAGGCATGTTGATCCCAAGATATATCGGACCGTACCTGATTACAAAGAGGGTTGGTGAGGTGGCATACAGATTAGATCTACCTCCAAAGTTGGTGGGTGTACACAACACCTTCCATGTGTCTTTGTTAAGGAAGTGTTTGGCTGTTGCGTCCCAGATGATGCCAGTGTAGCTAAAGGAGCTGCAGGAGGACTTGTCTATGATTGAGAATGCAGTTCAGATATTGGACAGGAAAGAGCAAGTCCTTAGGAATAAAGTGATTCCATTGGTGTTAGTTCAGTGGCAACACCATGGTACAGAGGAGGCTACCTGGGAGCACGAGGTGGACATCTAGAGACAGTCCCATTACTTACTTTATTAGAGCTGAATTTCGAGGACGAAATTCTTTTAAGGGGGTAGGCAGTGACATCTGGGCCTGATTATCCATTTTAATTGTAAAGCATGTAATTAATTGTAATATTGCTTAAATGCTTTATTAATGGATAATCTGTTATTTCTTGGATGTGTGAGCTTGTGGTTGGCTTTTAGTGCACCTATTTGTGATCTAGGACCAATGTGGAGTCCGGTCTGAGGATGCACAGTCGCCTTGGTTTGCGTGCCTATCTTTTCTTCATTTTCTCTCCTTCTTTTTCTCCTTCCTTTTTTCCCTCTCTCTCACGAGCCATGCCCTTCCACCCTTTTCCCGTCTTCTTCTTCCTCTTCTTCCACCCGTGCCGCCAGTGACGGAGGCCCATGCCTCCTTGTCTCTTCCGACGGGATGGATGGCCAGCGCCAAGCGAGTGGTGGTGGAGATAAAGAGAGGGAGGTAAGAGTGGGCAGAGGAGGAGAGTGGCGAGAAAGGAAAGGAAGAGGAGAGAGAGTAGGGGCGCGCGAGCTGGGAGGAGGAGGGTCTGTGTGTGGGTGCTTCCACCGGGGGCCAAGGTTCACTGGAGCTAAGTCGAGGCGACGCCAGGGTGCGGTGAACTCACCGGAGTTGCGTGAGCCACCGGAGAGGTACACGATCCCTCCCTTCTCTCGTTTTTGCTTCTTTGGAGAATAATGATGGAAAATGCATGAAAAATCGTAGAAAAATAGTAGAAATGATGGAAATGTGGTTAATGATGTGAATGTGTAGGGATCATGCCAGATAGTGTGAATTTCGTGAGTTTTTGGTAGATAATGCCTTACATGTTTTAAGGTTTAACTCTGAGCATGTTTCCTTTGAGAATTTATATCTCCTTGTATGGTTAGTGAAATCATGATTGGATTGAGGAGTTTTGAAGTGGACTCAAGGGTCTACACCCCTCGTGTTTTACTCATAATTTTTGATGTGTGTTTGGCGGGTCCGATTGAGAGTCCCACCTTGGGCGATTTCTACCATTCGGAACAGGGGAGGTGCCTTGGTTTCGAGCGATTCAGCATGCCGAATTGAATTCGCATACCGAATCTCTGTCAGATTAAGCCAGATATCTAGTTTCGGCAGACCGAAAACACCCAATCGACCGATTCGAGGGTTTTCGATATACCGAAGATATTCGATGTACCCAACTAGGTATCTTCGGTAACCGAACTTGAGATTCGATCTACAGATTTTGCCCTGGCCCTGATTTGTACAATGTGATTATTAAATGGAAAAGAAAGGTTTTAAATGAACTATTGGCATATGTTAATGATGTTTTCCCCATGTAATGGCATGGAGGAATGTGGAACCCAAATAAATAAATTTAGGCATGGTTTTGGGTTTTGATCCCATAAATGAATGAAAAGGATGATTTTGTGTGGTTTTGGGGTTTAGACCCTGTGAGTGAACAAAATGGCTCATTGTGCGTGATTTTTGGCATGAGACCCAATTTATGATTTTAAGCGTGGTTTTCATGACTTGAGTTGGGACCCCCGTGGAGGGTCAAGTGTTGCTAGGAGATAGATTCCTACAATGGAAAGAATGAAATGGAAAATGGTTTTGAAAAGAAAGTTTTTTAAAGAGTTTTGAATGGAACACTAATAATGTGTTGAGAGACTACGGGCATTGTTGTCGACAACGTGGTAGGAGTATGAGGCTCCAATGAACCATTTGCCAGACACGACTATGGTTGCCGAGCTTGAGATGGTGTAGGCTGAGCCTAGGTTTTTGAGCCTAGTTGTTCGGGTCACCGACAATGTAGGCTGAGCCGGGTCGTTGTACCTAGTTGTTCGGGTCACTGAGCTCGTGACGGTGTAGGCTGAGCCTAGTTGTTCGGGTCATCGACGGTGTAGGCTGAGCCTGAGTCATTGGACCTAGTTGTTCAGGTCACTGACCGGGCGTCAGACAGAAACGTATCCCCGTGCACATATGAAAATGAATTGAGGCCGGTTGGTCGGGACGGTGACATCCCGCACGGGGAATTTCACCGCAGCAGTGTAGGAAGGTAGGGGAAAGGATGTCTTCGCCTACTGCTAGTGCGCCTAGTTACCCCTGATCAAGGTAACAATAGTAAAGAAAAGTGGAAATGAATAAAGAAAAAGAAATGTGATTTGGTTAAGATTGGACTTATGAAATAGTCCTAAAATCCTGAAATGGATTAATGATGATGTTTTACCAGTTACCAGCATGTATTTGTGATTTGGTTTGAGCCGAGAGGCATTGTGTTTTAGGCTGGATCTGGTCAGAAATGTAAATTTGAAAGTGTGATTTTGGGAAGAAATCCCAAGTATTGAAAAGGATATGTTTTGGAAAATGAATTCCAAAGGTTTTGAAAGAAAATGCAAATGTGTGTTTTTGAAAGAGAATGTGGTTTTGGAATGAGTTTCCAAATGTTTTAAGAAAGAAAAAGAATCATGGCTTTTGAAAAGAGCATGAATTTGGGATTGAATTCCCAAGTGATTTCCTATAAAAAAAGAAAAGAGGATTTTCAAAAGAAAACCAAGTTTTGAAAATCAAAGAAATGAGTTTTATATTTTTCCAGAGATTTTGTGGTTTGTGTGTTTGGGGCGCGTACTGGGTGACTTAATGTCACTCACGCGTGCTTATTTTGTTTTCAAGTGTAGACCGCGTGCAGCTGAGTTCCGGTGCATGAGTTAGAGCTTCTAGCCGCACTTTGAGACCCTTAAGGTGAGCATTAGTTACAGTTATTTAATATCATAATTAGTGTTATTATGCTTATGGTAATGTGATTTAGTAGCACGCCCGGGATCGGGGTGTTACACTTCTGCGCACATCTCTGCGACATAATCATAGGATACACGATGGATGTCTCTCGTTAGGTTGATGACCAAAGGGGTACGTGTTGCTAGTTTTAGTGGCACCGACATCGGGCTGACTGAAAGGTGGTCTGGTTGGAAAGGATGCTGGATAGGATAAATAGGCGTGGGTTAGGCGAGCAAGCAAATGGGTGCCTTAGAGTGTGCAATCGATGGTGCGGCAATACGTTCCGCCCTTGTGGTCAGTCGTATCATGTGGATTGCTGACTCAGAACCGACACGACTCAAATGATAAAGACGAGTAGGGAATGGCTCATCAATAGTATGGATCAGATCAGAGGAGTCCACCATGGATGTCGTAGACCTAGAAGTAGAAAGGAAATGGATTCCTGAGGCCCCAGCACCTGCTGAATTGTTTTGTGCAGGCATGGGCTGGTTGACAATGTTAGGATAGGCGGTGGTGCTTGTGCTCGTGGGGACGGTGGTGCCGGTGTAGTGTGTGCCTCTTGGGTGTCAATGATGATGACCTTACAGTCAATCAGGTCCTGAACGACATTCCAAAGAGCTATGCAATTATCTATCGAATGACCCACGCAGCGATGGAAATTGCAGTGGAGGTTCGTGTTGTACCACGTCGGAAGAGAATTCGGCAGGGGGCTCCTTGCCATACCAGTGCTGCGGGGTACACCGGCTGAGCGGTGGTGGTGATCTATGGCGTGCGCGGTGCCCTAGGTGCAAGTGCATAGACTAATTGATTCGGGCCTGGTTTGTTCACCACATTGACAGGTATGTTCACCACATTGACGGGTATGTTCACCACATTGACGGGTATGGCGGGCGACATTACATATGCGACGACAAACTTGGGAGGATCCCTCCTCTTAGGGTAACTGGTGCCAACGTCGTTACGAGTGTTGTTGCTCGCATGGTGATCCAAAGAGGTGGCTTGCTGGGCAAAGGTGGCGACTGTAGGGAAGCTGCCGTTGTAAAGGGAGCTCTCTACACGCGCACCAGTCTGAATCAAAGATGCATTGGTAGTGACAGGCTGAGTGCTCAATAGAACCCCAATATCTAGCAGCACACCTCGAATATTAATTTCGATAAACTCCTCGTCGGAGGGTCTATCTCTCACTTGTGATGCTAGAATGCGCCAGCGGCCAACGTACTCCCCAAATGGCTCGTAGAGTCTCTGTCTTGTGGCAACAAGATCCTCCCTCTTTAGGACTAAGTCGAGATTGAAAGCATATTGGTCGATGAACGCCTGTGAGAGGTTGTTCCAAGTCTTGATCGATCCCATGTTAAGCGCTGTGAACCACTTGAGGGCTGGATCGGTGAGATTCTTCTGGAAAAGGCGGATCAACAACCTCTCCGTAGCCTAGAGCTAAGCGAGATCTCCGCAATATGCCCTAAGGTGTGAAATGGGGCAACCCTTACCGTTATACTTTTCAAAATCCGAGATTTGGAAGTGCGGTGGAGTGTCGCCTCTGGGAAATAGCAGTGGTCCCGGATTTCGTAGGGTTGACAGTCGCCTCCCCGCATTTGTCAAAGTGCTCTCTCAAGATCACCCACCCTAGCGTGGAGGGTATCTAGAGCAGCTGCCGATGAGGGTGATGCAGTAGGGGGAATGGCCGCATATGCTGTGTGGGTCGCACCTAGGTGCTCCTCCCGGTCCACCATCGTGCCTCCTGGTGATGTGGTATGATGGTCAGCATATCCGTGTATAAGTGCTAGATGTGATTGTGGGAATGAAAGTGCCTGAACTTGATGATGTGTGGGAGGAGGACGAGCAGAAAGCTGTGTAGTAGTAGGTGCTGAGTGTAGGAGTAGCAGCTGTTACAGCGGTACGGTGCCAAGCTACAGGCTCTATGGATGCTGTACTCCAGCCAACCCAAAGGGCTGGCCACCAGATGCTGGAGTAGAATGTTGTGTGGTGAGGTGGTGTGTTTGAGGCAGTGGTGTCACCCCTAACGTGGGTACTATGCGGAGCTAGGGTGAGGGCTAAGGCGTTGGTACAGTAGGTGATGTCTGGAGTACCAGAGCAGGCTACTAGGGAACCTTAGGAATTGTGGAGTCCATAGCTGAATGGATAGCAAAGGCCTTGCCCTCGATCTTCTTAGCGAAGGCCAACAGATATTTTGCCTGTGTGGTAGGAGCTCCCGCAGAGACAGTGAGGGGTGACACAGTCAAAGGTCTGGATGTCATAGACGGAACAGATACAGATTTCCCTAGAGGCAGGGAACCTGCAAGGGATGTCGCCGCTTAGTGCCTAGCTCCAGACCAGCCAAGGTCTGTGGATATCCTATGGTGTAAGGCACAGAGCCTCCGTGATGCATGAAGGGGACAGAGTGGACAGCTAAAGTCATAGTAAGGGTAGGAGGGACCAAAAATGGAGTGCCCTCCTAAGCAACAGTGGTGGAGAGAGGCTCGCTGATGCGTTGGGTAATGGCCGATTGAGAACGGGTGCGGATGGAACTGCGGTGACAAATGAGAGGATGAATCCTAGGACGAGCTATCATCAAAATGTCGAATAACTCGAGAAAAGATGATCAACAACAAAGTGTCGCAAATAGGTGAATCAAGGTAGGAACGCTCGGGCACTAGCTAAGGAACTCATGCTCTATCCTGGAAAAAAGAAAACTACTGGTGTTAAAACCAGCAACATGATGGAGTCATTAAAGTGGCGTGAATGACATTCATGCACATAGATGCGTCTATTATGCTCTCTCTCACCAATCTAGTGTGTCCCACTAGACTATCTACTTTGGGATCACACATAGGTAAATGGGTCTCCGACTTAGGCTAAAAAGTAAGGTCCTCGTTCTAAATCCTAGCCAAAGTGCAAGCAGTGAACAGGTAATGTGTTGGTGGCCTCATCTCCTGTAGTAGTGTACACACCCCATATGTTTGCAATTGGACCTTAAACCCTAAAACTAACCTAAATCAAATTCAAAATCAAAAAACCTAATTTAAAACCCTAGAATTAATCCAAAACCCTAGAATTGATTCAAAACCCTAAAATTAATTCAAAACATAATTCAAAACCGTAAACAAAATCCAAATCTAATTCAAAACCCTAAAATTAATTCAAAACAAAATCCAAAACCCTAAAATTAATTCGAAATCCTAGAATTAATCCAAAACCCTAGAATTGATTCAAAACCCTAAAATTAATTCAAAACATAATCCTAAACCCCAAATCAAACCCTAAACTCTAAGTCAAACCCTAAACCCTAATCTCAAACCCTAACAACCTATAACAACTTCCCACTCCACCATAACAACCTTAACTACTTCCCACTTCACCTTAACAACCTTTACCATCTCCCATTCATCCTAACAAACTTAACCAATTCCTACCTTCATCATAACAACTTATGACAACTTGTAACCACCAAAACAAACCTAACTACTTCCCACCTTCATCATAACAACCTATAACAACTTCCAACAACCTCTAACTAATCATAACAAATTACTTTAACAACCCTAGCCATTTGCAAGCCTATAATTATCCCCCCATTTGCAAGAGAAAAGAGAGGGAGAAAAAGGAGAGAAAAAACTTGGAAAAATCAAAAGGAGAGCCACCAAGCTATTTTCTCTCAACCAAAGCAACCAGAGAGGTCCAGGATCAGAGAGCAAGCTCAGGGAGGGGAAGAGTTCCAGCTTCAAGCGACCTCCGGTGAGCTCCAGCGGCCATCTCCACTGTCCTCGCAGGTATGTCCTCCACTAACATCAATTCCCTCCAAAAATGGTTTCCTAGGTCTTCTTCCTTCTTCCCAAACCGATTCAGTAGTGCCAGGGGGTTTCCCTGTTCGGAATCAGAGTTCCAAGGGTCACTAGAGCTGTTTTCCAGCAACGTCGGTGGGGGCACGAATCCTGTGATCGATTCGTGCCTTAATGTGCTCGATCCATTCCCCGTGGTTCCTCTCTTGCTTCTCCGATCCTCGGGACGCCGTGGAACACCTACCACCAGCCTCCAGAATCCACTCTCCATCGACGCAGTTCTGTCACCATCGTCGAAGAAGACAATGAATAGTGAAACGCGACAGGGTGCTCCACTCTTCGCAACGTCACTCTGACTCCCAGGAAATGACCTCCGACGCTCCACCAACACTCCTGAGGCTCTAGCATTGTGAATCAAGCTCTGATTCAGCCCTACAACCACCGTCACTGGAACGCTGATGAATCCTGAACGGGCGAAAGAGGAAAGGCCCCATTCTTGCTCCTGGATGATGGAAAATCATCCTCTCCGTTCTCTCGAGCTTCCTGGAGCCCTAGGTTGCCACGCTGCAGCCTTTGGAACCACCTTCTTCCTGGATGCCGTCGCCGGAGTCGTGTCGCCAGCGCGGGAGGTGGGGGGCCAGTTCCGACCATCAAGCTCCTGATCCAAACCATTGGATTTTCTCCTCTTCTTGCTCCTAATGGAGCCTGATGCATGATCAGGCATCGGGATGTCCTAGAAGGGCATCTCAAGCGGTCGTCGACGGTGGAGTTCTGTTGCCGACGGCCGTCGTTTCTTTTTTAAAAATAAAAATAAAAAATAGTTTTCTTTTGATTAAACTTATGAGATTTTCTTTTTCTCACACATAGGTCCTTTGTTTTGCATTTAGGTCCTTGCATATATTTTTAAAACCATTTTAATAATGTTTGTTTTGAAATATTACAGTGTGATCCCTGTACATTCTTATTCATGTTTTCCAGGCTTTAAAGTTTGATAAAAACCCTCAGTATTACTTTTTATACATTTTAAGTCCAGTATTTTGCATAATAAACCCTGAGCTTTACTAAAATAGTTCTGAATGCATGTTTTTTTGTCAAGATTGCAAATTAAACCCTAGATATTCAAACATTTACTCAAATGTGCTCAAAAATTGCATTTAAAACCCTGATCTTCATTAAAATAGTTCTGAATGCATGTTTTTCTGTCAAAATTGCAAATTAAACCCTGGGAATTTAAATATATACTCAAATGTGTTCAAAAATTGCATTTTAGCCCCTGAATTTCACTGATTTCACATAGAATGCATATTTTCTTGGGTGAAATTACACAACTGTCCCTGAACTTCCTATTTTCAAACATAAACCCTTTATTTTACACATTTAACCCTAAATTTCTTCAAAACTGCATTAAATACATGTTTTGCTGACAGAATTGTATATTGAACCCTTGGAATCTTGAATTTGACCAAGAATGCACAATTTTGCACATTTGACCCTAGATTTCTTCAAAATCACACAAAATGTGTTTTCCTATGTATTTTTGGTGATTTAGCCACAAAATTTCAGTTTTCATTCGGACCATGTGAATTTTGCACAAAAGCCCCTAGAATTTACATTTTTCACTCACACATGCATTTGATACACTTTGTTTCCTATTTCATGCATATTTTTCTCATGCCCTCTTCCTTGCATCATGCACACATTTCTAAATCATTTCAAACTTGATTTTTCCCATCATTTCCCGGATTTCTTCTGACTTTTACGATTTTGAATTGATTTGGTTTTCCATCGCCCAAAGGTGTACATTAACGGGCTTGATAATGCTGACATTGACCCAAATGAGGATTATTTTCTCTAATTTAATTTTCTCAGATTTCTTCGAGTCTACTGAATTACGTGATGCTTTTGGATTATCCTCGATTTTCACGATTTTCCTCATCCCCCATGGGCATACAGCAAAGTGGCATTTTCGATGCCTACATTGTCCCTTGGATTATCATTTTTTCCTTTTTTATCCTTCTCTTTGATTTGGCCTGTTTTCTAGCCATATTAAGCATGTGCACTCCAAATAGGCAAGCATACACACAATGGACCATTAGCAAGTAGGAAATCTAGAAAGACCGAGTTCCTCGGGCGCATGGGGGTGCCTAACCCCTTCCCCATGCATAACAAGAATCCTTATCCTTTCTCTGACCCGCAATGGCCAAGTGTTGCATCCATTAAGCACAGAGCATGCATATGTTTTCTTCGCCTTGATTTCTTTTGGCTTTTCCTTTGTGTTTGGTTTTCCTCGTCTTTCCATTAAAATACTAGGTGGTGACTCCTTTCCTTATCCTTTTCTTATCTTTCCTTGGTGTTTCCGAGCCCAGTCTTCTACTCCAGATTCACCATCTTCGTTGTGACCGTATCGGGACTCCTCGTGTGCTTCCATGCACCTAGGAGAGCCATACAGGGTTCCACCGGCATAGTCACAAGTAGCATGGAGTTGTACCCTCTACTAACATCGACACGATCCCAGACAAGGGGAGACAAACTAGAAACACATCCTACGCCAAAGCTATAGAACAGGCTACCAAAATTGTCCTCCGCAGACTGTAAGTGAACTCAGAGGAGAAGATGCATGCCTTATATGATCAATCATGCAATATACTTTTGTGTCTTTTACTTGCATTTTATTAACTAAAGGGGGAAAAGAGTTTGAATTGGTCTCTAGTTTTGCCTTATTAATTGTTTCTCTGAGTTTGTGTGTTTTATTTTTAAATGAGAAGGGAAAAGAAAACATGTCTCTACTCTCCTAGTCATGTCAAATGTGAAAGGGGAAGAAAACACATAAGTAAGGCAAACAAGCAACATACAACAAGCAAAAGACATGACCATGGCATGTGCGAGTGTCATGGCATCATGATTGTGAAAAGAAAGCATCCATCAAACCAATAGGCAAGACATATGGCATGTGAGTGCAGTGACAGAGCATATGTGTAAAAGAAAGTGTGAAAGGCAAGCTAAATAAGCCTATAAGCACAAGAAAGGCAAACAAGCAAGCATGTGAAGCCAAAGTCCCAGAAATAAAGAACAAGCAAGCAAAAAAATGACTAACCTGAAAGCTAGAATCTGCTACTCCTCAACAGAGTTGCCAGTTCTATGACCATGCCCACCCAAGAAATTTGGCGTGGAGTTACACCAGAGGAGGAGGCCACAACCATGCCAGAAGGTGAATGTGCAAGATAGGATAAAACGAAAAATCGGAGTCGCTACCTAGTCTTTTAAGGGAAAGACGAGGAAAACCACAAACAAACCACAAAAAAGTTTGAATGCATGGGATGCAAATGAAAAGACCAGATGACTACAAACCAGAGAACGAGTAAGGATTCCTATTAGGCATGGGGAAGGTATTAGGCACCCCTGTGTGCCCAAGAAAGTCAGTCTTTCTAGTCAGATTCGCTTACTAAATGTTGAATATAAATGAATACATGCTAAGCCTAGATTGTGCTCTAATTATGCTAATATGAATGTCAAGTCATGACTAGATGAATGTGCAAGATGTATGCGAAGATTACAAAGAAACCCACGCGAAATGATGAAATAATGAAACATGAAACGACAAATAAAATCACATGAAATGATGATGTTTTTGGAGAGAATTGCCTGGGAAACCATATTGATATCAAGAGAATTAAAAATGCGATCGACCCAATTCATCAGAATCAAAGAAAACGTCACGAAAATCAAAATAGAAAAATTACAAAGAAGTCCGCACAAAACGGCCAAATAGTGACATATGAAGAAAATCACGTGAAATGACAATGTTTTTGAAGAGAATGGTCCATGGAATCATACCAACTTCAAGAGAATCAAAAATAGGATCAACCCAAATCGTCAGAATTAGGGAAAATGTCATAAAAATCAGCAAGGAGAAAATAATTCGTAATTGGGCCAATGTGGGCCTTTAGGTCAATTCATGTATGCCCTGGGGCAATGAAATCCAAATCAAATCGTAAAAATACCAAAATGTGGAATAAAGGGAATCAAATCAAACGTCAGGCGAAAGAATTCAAAAAAGGATTGGAGAAAAATCCACGAAAAATCACATGGAATGCAGGCTTATTCAAAATGGATGAAATGATATGAAAACTATGCAAATGCATGAAAATGTACCTAAATATGTAAAGGATGCTGAGGGATGATATATGCATGACTCAACGCAAAAATAACATGCATGGGCATGAACTAACAGCATAGGGGTAATTGGGTAATTTCAATGACTAAATGTGATAAATATGTGCATGTACATGATGCATGGTCTAATGTATGCAAAAATGTATATAAGATGCTAGGAAAATGTTATTTAAAAGAAGACATGATAGAAACAAGATTTTAAATACAAGAAAATGATGTAAACATGGAAAATGACAAGTTTAGGGACTAAAATGCAAAATTCATGGGAAAAGGGGAAAATCGTGATTAAAGTGTGTTCAGTGATTTTTATCTTAGTGTTCAGATCATGAATTAAAGGAAAATGTGGCATTAAGGTGTGAGATGTGTGTAGATTGTATTTTAGAAATTTCTTGAGAGTTTAGGGTCTAATGTGCAAAATTTGCATATAATGTGCAAATGTGAAATCAAAGATCATTTTACATTTCAAACATGATTTTTAAATGGAAACTATATTCAACTGCAAAATTATAAATACACATATGATCAAAGAAGTGAAAAATGCCAAAAATGTGTATTAAAACAATTAAAACCCTAATTAATGAATTTGAAATTAAACTAAGGGCATGGATGCAAATTTCCTAAACTCAATATCTGTATTCTATGAATTCAGGGGTTTACATGCAAAATTCTAGGGCTTAAATGTGATGAAAATTAAGTTTTTATGATGTTCAGTGTGATTAAAAGTCTTTTACGATTCTGGATGCAAATTTCACAAAGAAAATTCATTTTAAAAAGCTCTAGGGGCATGATGCAAATTTTTAGGACTTAATTGTAAGGGAAAAAATGATTTCAAGGGCTTAAGTGTGAGAAAACAAACATTATTGAACTGATCATGAGAAAAATAAAACATGTAAGGGACCATATGCAATTTTTATAGAAATAACAAAAGAATTAAAAATTTATTTACAACTATAGGGACTAAAACACAAAAAAATAGGACCTAATAATAATAATCTAAGGACCTAAATGTAAACTCCTAAAACTGCAGGACCTAAACTAAAATCTTGTCTTCAAAGTTCACCAGCACTCTAATCTCCGGCAAGTCACTAGCGATGGCACGACGATGGAAGAGCCCAGGCGACAGTCGAGGAAGCTGGAGGGAGGCACAACAAGGATCTCACGACGAGGATCTCTAGCGTGTTGCATTAGGTTGGGGTTGTCTGGGGTGCTCTCCCCACCTCTGGCTCCGACAATGGGTCAGTCGGAGCTAAGGAGGACGACGACGACGAGCTGGCTGGTGGCGATGCTGTGGCTGGGACGGTGTGGCGAGGACTGGAGGAGCTCTAGGGCGGCACGACGGACCCTCCTAAGGTGTTGGAAAAGGGCAGGGTTGCCTGAGGTGCTCCCATCACCTCTCGTGTCGGTGGCCGACGTTGTAGTGGTGAGGGTGTCGCTCTGGTGGCTGTGAAGGTGGCATGGAAATATGAGGAGGTTCGTGGCGGTGCAGTAGAGCTCCCTAATGTGGTGGTGTGAAGCAGGAGCGCCTGGAGAACTCTAGTGACTTCCACGGTGGGGGGTCGACGGTCGGTGGGCAGCAGCAACGTTCCTGGCCACAGGAGGCTAGAGGGATCCCCTCCTGAGTGATGAGACCTCTAGGAGGAGAAGGAGGAAGAGGGAGGGGAGGCCCAAGGGGCCCCACCTTCACCCAGGAGGCCACTGGCCTTGCCAGTGGTAGTGAACCCACCATCAGAGGGGGGGAAGATGGTGTGCATGGAGGATAGCTCTAGTGAAATGCAACCAAAAGCTCGGGAAGACTCAATGGGCCTAAAGGAAAACGATTCAAAGCTAAAAAAATGGGAAGGAATACCTGGATGAGGGCTCTGTCTCTCCCGGTGAAGCTCGACAGCGGCGCTCCTATGGATTGGTAGCTCTGATGACTGAGATTAGGGGGTACTAGCGGTGCCAAAGGATTGGAGGAGGAGCTCTTGATGTGTGGGATTGTAGGGTTTTTTGGATTTGCGAAAGGGGTCTTCTCTGGATTTCCAACCGGCTTCTATTACTATCGATGGTGGGTGCTTTTAAACTCTGGCGGAGCTTCCAACGACGTTGATCTCCCTCTCCAGTGGATGAGCACTGTTGGATCAAGCCAGGATGGATGGGAGCTGGCTAGGGATCACGCGGGAGGAGAGACAGGTGTCGGAGATCGCGGGGGATACCGAGGAAGATAGCCTGAGATGGCACCGGAGACTACAGGTGAGATGGGGGTACCTGCCGGAATTATTTTTGGTTTTCCTAACTCTTTGATTGAAAGGGATAAATGATACAGTGGGCTTTTACTAGGCTTGTGGAGATGGGTTTTTGTTTTTAAGGGGTTTTAAAGGATTTTATTTAACTTAGGTTTTTGGTGATTTTATTATTTATTATGGTGATTTTAATTTAGGTTTTGGGTTTTAGTTTTAAGTTTGATTAAGTGATTTTAATTAGGACTTTTAGAGTTTAATTAGGGTTTTGGGTTTTAGTTTTAAGTTTGATTAGGGTTTTTTTGATTTTATTATTTTAGCGGTTTTGTGATTTTAATTAGGAATTGGTGATTTAATTAGGACTTTTAGATTTTGATTAGGGTTTTGGGTTTTATTATTTTAGAGTTTTTCTGGATTTAAATGGATTAAGGTTTTGTGTTTGAGTTTTAGATTTGATTACTTTTAAATTTAGATTTAATTATTTTTTACTTGATTTAATTAGGGGTTTAATTTAAATTTTGATCCAACTGGTTTTGATTTGATCTAATTAGGGATTGGATTTTGATTTTGATTTAATTGTTTTTTTTGGCATGATTTTTGTTTGGATTAGGGTTTCTTTTTAATTAGATTTAATTTTTAATGGATTTTATTGAGTTTTACTTGATTTGGGTTTTAATTAGGTTTTTTGTTGAATTAATTTGTGTTTTAAATGGTTTACATGTATTTTACTTGATTTTGATTTTAATTAGGGTTTTCACTTGATTAATTTGGATTTTAAATGGTTTAAATGGATTTTATTTGATTTTGGTTTTAATTAGGGTTTTCACTTAATTTATTTGGATTTTAAATGGTTTAAATGGATTTTATTTGATTTTAGTTTAGAATTTTTTTTACTTAGTTAATTTGGATTTTAAATGGTTTAAATAAATTTTATTTGATTTTGGTTTTAATTAAATGTTTTATCTTGATTAATTTGAATTATAATGTCTTAAGTGAGTTTTATTTTAGTTTGGATTTTTAATTATGGGTTTTTGCTTAAATTAGGTCAAAGTGGGTTTGTATGGGCCTAAATGGGCTTACATGGGCTTGAGTGGATTAGAGTGGGTTTAGGTTGAGTTAGGGTTTAAATAGAGTTAGGGTTTAGGTTGGTGGTCGCAACTAGAGCATCTTTCTAGAACAGCCTATTGTCAAATGATTGCAAAATCGAGATGTCTACAGATAACTAGGGAAACGCCATCCTCAATGGAGAATCACTGACCTACCTACTTGTGTTCTTCAATCGATGATGGGAATGGGAGTAGTTAGCGATGACCTTTGAAGACATTATGAGTTCTGATTGTGTTTCTAGTACTCCTACCCGTACTACCCGTTGAACTAGGAGCATGCAGGTTGAATTGATGGTCCCTACACTTGAAGGAGACCAAAAACACCAAGGTAATCCCACCTTCCTTCTTTTAAAAAATGAAAATCATTTGAATAAGTAAAATACTGTAAAAGATGTATGAATGGTCAAAATCACATGAATGGTGCATTAATATTTGTTTTTTGGTTTTACAATTAAATTGAATACTATTTGATTTATCATTGAAGTAATATTTTTAGTAAACCTACTTTTTGTCAAAAATTCAGTAACAACTAGATTAGGTAAGTACTTGCATTCACTCTATTATCATTCCAGTGATAGTAAATAATATTTGGTATCGAGTGAGTCAATTCATATTCTTTATTTGTAGGTAATCTCTTTGCTGAAAAGTTCTATTATTGTCGAGATTGTCCTTAGCCTATTCACAAACTCCAACAACAAAGAACAAACTCCATGACTAATTCAGTAAATAGTAAAACATTTGAAGAATTGAAGTGTAATATTTTAGATTTCTAGGAAAAGACAAAGACGGTCAAAAAAATGCTAAGGAAAAAGACAAAAAAAATTTCAAAAATTAAATTCAGTAAAATACATAATGTAAGATTACATAGACACATGAATAGAACAATAACCGATGTGTTAAAAAGACTGTAAAAATTGAATCTGTAAAAATTGAATATATATCGTAAACACAAAATACAAGAAAATAGCTTCAAGCCTATCAAACTTTTACAAATTGAAAAAATAGAACTAAGATTAATATTATTAATGTTATACAAACTATGTTTCAACTATAGAATCAATAAAATCCGTCAAACTAAATATATATTTGTCTCACAAAAGGTTTAAAAATTCAACATGTTCCTCTCTTCATTAATACTTCCTTTCCCCTTAAGGTTAAAAAAACATAAATTGCTAACTACAAATGTGGATTGAAACAATTCGAAATTTATCTTCGATTCACCATCACAAAAAAAAAAAAATCCATGTACTCATGCAAATTCATTAAGCTTATTTACTTTGATCACTATTAAGAAAACAAAAAAAAAATCTATAAACTCATGCAAACGTAATAATCTTATTCGTCTCCAATTCACTATCACAAAATAACAAAATAAAATCATAAATTTATGAAAAGTAAATTAGTTTATTAATCTTTGATCACCATTAGAAAATTTTCAACATGTTCCTCCCCTTCATCAATAAAAGGAAATAAAACTAAACATATATTTTATTACGAAGAGAACATTAATTCTTAGGAACATCTCCAATCGAAATGTTAAATTTTCCAAAAGAATCTTCAAAGAAATCTTAAACATCAAAGCAATCTGCATGAAAAGTAGTAAATTTTTTAACATATTTTCCTTAATGACTTTTTCTCTACATAATGTTAGTTGTGAAGTAATTTTGAACAAAGCAAGATTATACTTACAAATAGATTTAAAATCTTTCAACCTTAGGTGCATCCAATAATAACAAGCTTTCTGAAGGATTGTGGACTTTGGTCTTTGTTTCTCTCTTTCAAATATACCATAAGATAAGAGGAGTTTTTAACATAACATATTTGGTTTTTACATGAGGGTGATGACTTATGAAAATCAGTGCTTTTGCTTGATCCTATAGTGGTGCAATAGTTCCTTCTTCAATGGTATTTCTAGAATTCATCAACATTATGTTCTACAAAAATAAAATGAGTTAGAGTCTAATCCAATAAAATAAAGTAATCAAAGATTATATAGTGAAAATAACAAAGAAATTGAGAGGTTACTCATTTGCAAAAGAAAATTTGAGTATATGAAAAAAGGAATGGGGAATGCATGATCTTTATTTTACCTTTTTTACCAATTAAGTACATTACCTTCTTCCGTAACTTCAAGTCCCTCTTTGATTCCAGGAGTAGCACTTGAAATAACTTTAAAATAAGAATTATTATTTCATTTGTTTGTGTAAAAATTAAAATAAACTCATAATAGTAATTCCTATTCTAATTTACTTATTCCAAAATAATTATTCCATAGTAAGGGTGAAATAAAGTTATTCTATTAAGTTAGTTTGATACATGTATATATACAAGATGTTTATTTTTTGTTTAAAAATTAATACATATATAATATGATGTATGCATATTTTAAATTAGATATATATTTCGATAATCAAGTTGGTTATTATTAATCTATATGTTTTTCACTTATTCCAATACTTATTTTGATACTTATTCCATTTTTTGGCTAATCCAAAATATTTTTCTATACACACTTATTTACCTTTAAAAGAAAATCACTTCTAAACTGAATAGCAATATTATCAAAATATTAATATTACTTTCCACTTATTCCTATTTTTCTTATTCTACATCTAAAAAGTGGTCAAGGGTATCGTGTTAATAAAGTGTTGTAAAATTAAGAAAAAATAATAATACAATCTTAAGTATAGAAAAAGAATAGAATAAAGTACAGTCTAATATCATTTGCTCGTTGTTGTGTCACATACATCTCATCTAATCATCTTTACATAGGCATAGAGAAGGTAAATGAAAAACTTAAGAATGTCTAGAGTCTAATATTACAACAATAAGTTGAGAAAAGAGTTGCGAAAATACAAATGGTTTGGAGACTAAAAATTATCCACATCATTTATATATATTGATTTATAGCAGTTCTTCTTTGTTTATGCTCAACGTCTTTTTTTTCTTCTGTGTTCCCAACCGTAACTGATGGTTTTGATTCCGATTTGATCGGACGAACCAAAATCAGTAGCATCCGTGGTGTTGGTACTAGTTTTTCAAGTCGATTTTGTGCAACCTTAGGTTGCAATTGTTTTTAGCAATTTTGTAACAAGAATATGTTGGTCCCATTGCAGTATGCATTGTGATCCAGGCATTGGGAAATCATTCTCTCGTCTGTATATCCAGGGAAAGTTTAATTATCATACTTTATTCGTTCAGCTATACATATGACATGGAGTATGATCCACACGTCTTGAAATTCCATCATGTTGAACCAAGAACTGAACCCGAACTGCTTTGAGCGATTTAGTTTCAACAAAATCGTTTTGGTTCTATTTTTCCATACATATATATGGTACGGTTCGTGATCGTGGTCCGACCAAACCAAAATGGACTCTGTACATCTCTAAATTAAATATCATGAAACAAGATTGCACCAAGTATTGTCTAATAGGGATGATTGGAAAATTATGAATTCTCATTCGAAATGCTTTTATTGTACAATCACAATAAGATCATTCAATATTTGACGAACGCAACTACACACTCCTTGGAAGACATTGCACATCACAATATTTCTTTGAGGTTTCCTTATCCTTTCATGTAGACTTCATGTAAGAAAAGAATTACAAAAAAAGAAAATACAATGTCAAATTTATGAAGCTACAATTGTAGTGATAAGTTTGTATGGAGAGAGAATTGCAACTCTTTTTGGATCTTGATTTTAAATTTGAAAAGTTTCTTTTGAAAATTGAAGTTAATTGCAGATTGTTGTAACTGAAAAAATGTAGTAAGACATGGAGATTATGTAGAGAAAATGTAACCTTAAAAAGCATATGGAGGAATAAGCTTTTCTAGTTTAGTTATAGAGAAGCATAGGTATATAATGGCTATAAGAAGATACATATGACAGTTATAAATATTCCATAACACTCACCTTTATCAATTTGTTCCTAAGAATTAAGCTATTAAAATAAATACATATGAATGATTCAGGATTTGAGCAAAATATTGGTTGGATACTTCTAGTTCTAGAGAGAAATAAGATCTACCTCGCTAAAACCTTGCCTATGGAAAAATCCAATGGAAAAAAATCGAAGCAAAGGAAAAAGAGTACAGTTTTTACTATCTTCCTCTAATTAGTACAAGACTTACAAATCAAAATTACAATAATTATGAAGTAAGGTATTGGAGATGCCTCATTTCTATTTTTTAGACCAATTTCTTGAATGTTGTAGTAGGGAGTAACTTTGTGGGATTCTCACTTTATTGGATTTACTTGATGTCAATTTAACTATTCTTTTAGAGTTCATGTGTAAAGAAGAATTTTAGCGGGATGTATTTTGTCCTGTCACATTTGATAAAGCTTCCTTAGAATTGTACTATGCATGCAGTATTGTCTTCATATATTATTGTTGGATTTTCTTTGAAAGTTTTTAATTTGCTTGTACTTCAAATATATTGTATAACTTGTCTAAGTCAGAAGCATTCCCAACTTGCCTTGTGAATATCAATTATTTCATAATGATTGGTTGTAGTTGCTACTACTATCTATTTTATTGATCTCCATGAGATAGTTGTATCTCCACATGTGGAAATATATCCTATACGTGATCTACCTTTGTGGAGGTCAGACAAATATCCTACATCTACATAGTCAGTAAGTGGTAAAGAGGATCCTTTCACATAAAATAGTTTCATGTCGGTTGTCCTTTAGAGATAGCGTAATATATACTTAAGCCCTTTCCAATGTCGTTCAGTGGAAGTGAAGCTATATCTAGCTAATAGATTTGTAGCAAATGTAATGTTGGGTTATGTATAGTTTGTCAAATATGTGAGTGCATCAATTGCACTTAGATATGAGACTTCAGGCCATAGGATCTCCTCCCCCTCTTCTGGATGACGAAATGGATCCTTCTCCACATCTCGTGATTTGACAATCATGGGTGTGCTCAGTGGATGATACTTTTCTACGTAAAAATTCTTCAAGATTTTATTTTTATGTTAATTGATGTATTCGTATATCATGTGATAAATGTTCAATTTGTCGACTTAGATTTGATTTTATTGAGATCTTTAATTTCAAATTCTAAAGTTGATAGGACTACAATTTAACTGATCTCTTGAGGAGTTTCAATTATATTTAGATCATCAACATATATGACTATGAGTACAAAACTAGTACTAGATGCTCTTATGTATATGCATGGGTAAATTTTATTGTTTTGGAATTCTTGCTATTCGTTTAATCGATAATACCACATGTGTTCGGATTGTTTCAATCCATATAGTGATCATTGTAGCTTGACAGAGTAAATGATTCTGATTTTACTCATTAATTCTTCTAGTAATTTAAAACTATTGGGGAGTTTCATGTATATTTTTTTTATCTAAATCCCCATAAAAATATGCTATTATCACATTCGTTAGATACATATCTATATTTTTGGTATAATACAAGATTGATTGAGTGTCTAAAGGTTATAGTAACCATGATCGAGGAGTATGTCTCCTCATAATCGACTCCTGGTCTCTATGTAACCATGCCGTCGAGAATGGCAAAAATATGCCAAAGTCGGCAAAATCACGGCAAAAATAAAATATGCAAATGCAGGAGTCGCCACCTAGTCTATTCAAATGGAAGACGAGGAAAACCATATAAAACATGAAAATCATGC
>JAMKQA010001417.1:0-22910 GCA_024699735.1 Posidonia australis
GGGTTTCTTTGGAATGTTTCTGACAGTTCATTTTTACAGTAAAAATTGCATATAAGCCCTTGTACTTTCATACATGTTTCAGATTGCTCAATTTTGCTGGTTTATTTGCATTTAAGCCCTTGCATATTTCAAAAACTCTTTGGATAGTTGTTTTTTGTTGGTTAAATTGCATTTTAGCCCACATATTTCTCTGAAACTTTTCTAGAAGCATGTTTTTATGGGACAAATTGCATTTAGGCACCTGTGTTTTACGGAAAACTTCCAGAAGGCTTATTTTGCAGTGAAAATTACATAAGACTCCCTAAATTTGTTTTAAAACTTTCAAAAAGCTTGTATGCTTGGTTTAATTGCACTTTAACCCTTAGACTTTACTAATATTCTTCAGGATGCTTTGTTTGCTGGGTTTTTTGCAGTTTACCCCCTTTACTTTGCAGAATTGTTCTGATTGCCTGTTTTCAGGGGAAAATGACCAATTTGCCCCTGGAACTGCCTAGATCATTTCTAAGACATTTTCTTGCATTTTTACCCTGATTTTATGTAGAATTGATTTGCATGCATGCTTTAGTGGTAAAATTGCATTCAGACCCCTAGAGACTTCATTTTGCCTACGGAGACACATTTGACTCCAAATTCTTCATACATGCATAGAATGTGTTTTCCTATGTATTTTCGATGATTTGGGCTTCTGAACGTCAGTTTTCCTCAGAATTTGGGCTTTTTGCACAAAACCCCTTGGATTTCTCATATTTGCACTCACACTTGCATTTTGCATATCCTTTCACATCTTTCTGCATGGATTTTCCCATCTTTTCTTCCTTGCTTGGTGCACGCTTTTCTAGCTTGCTCCGAGCTTTGTTTTCTCCTTGTTTTTCGAGTTTTCCAAGGTTTTTCACAATTTTCACTTGTTTTGGTTTTCCATCGCCCGAGGTCGTACAGTAAAAGGCTTACAAAGCCGACATGGTCCCGAAACAAGGATTATTTTCTCTTTTTTGATTTTCTCAGATTTATCCCCAATTTCTGCTGTTTTGCGAGACGCTTTCCGGGATTTTCACGATTTTCCTTATCGCCCAAGGGCGTACAGTAAAGCGGCATTAATAATGCCTACATATGACCCTCGGATTAACTTTTTTCCTTTATTTCATTTCTTCTCCTTAATTTGGCTTGTTTCCAATCATCTTCATACATGAGCATATAGAATAAGCAAGCATACATTTAGCAGACCATTGACAGTAGGAAACCTAGAAAGACCGAGTTTTCTCGGGCGCATGGGGGTGCCTACCCCCTTCCCCATGTGTAACTAGAATCCTTACCCTTTCTCTGGCCCGCATTCATTTGTGCATTATCCATTAGGCAAAGATCACACATGCATTCTGCATTTTGTTTTGTTTCTTGATTTTCTTGTGTTTGTTTTGGTTTTCCTTGTCTTTCCATTAAAAGACTAGGTGGCGACTCCTTTCCTTATCCTTATGTCTTCCCTTTGATTTTTCCGGGTCTTCTCTTCTTCTTCCATGTTCACCATTTTTGCCGTGACCGTATCGGATCTCCTCGTGTGTTTCCGCACACCGGAGTAGGTGGAGAGCCACGCCAAGGGTTCCACCGGCATGGTTACAAGTAGAGACTCGGTTCACTCTCGGCATTGTTGCTTGTACACTGGTAGCGATTCGGTTCACTCCCGACGGTTCCGAGCTGCAACCTGTACACCAACAACGACTTAGTTGACTCTCGACGGTTCCGAACCGCTGCCTATATATTGACTGCGACTCGATTCACTCTCGATAGTTCTGAGCCACAGCATGTACACCTGTTGCGGCTTGTTTCACTCTCGGTGGTTCCGAGCCATTGCCTGTACACCAATAGTCACTTGGTTCACTCTCGGTGGTTCCGAGCTGCTTCCTGTACATCGACAGCGACTCTGTTCGCTCTCGGCAGTTCTTGCCCACTACTTGCACGTCGTTAGCAACTCGGTTCACTCACGGCGGTTCTGAGCCGCTAACTGTACACTAACTGTTACTTGGTTCACTCTAGACGGTTCCGAGCTATTGCGTGTACATTGTCAGCGTCTCGGCTATCACTGGGCGGTTTTGAGCAGTTGCCTATATGTAGGCAGCGACTCAGTTCACACTTGTCGGTTCCAAGCCATTGCCTATACACCGGCTGCGACTTGGTTCACTACCAGTGGTTTAATGTCGGCGTTTTCGAGCCGCTGCCTGTACACCGGCAATGACCTGGTTCACTCTCGGCGTCGTTGCCTGTACACTGGTAGCGACTTAGTTCACTCTCAGCGGTTCTGAGCCACTGCTGGTACACCGGCAACGACTCGGTCTGTTCTCGACAGTTCTGTGCCACTGCATGTACACCGGCAGTGGCATGGTTCACTCTCGGTGGTCTTGAACTTCTGCCTGTACACCAGTATAGACTCGATTTACTCTCAGTACTTCGAAGTCGTAGCCTGTACACCGATAGCGACTTGGTTCACTGTCGGTGGTTCCGCACCGCTACTTGTACACCGACAGTGAATCGGTCCACTCTTGGCGCCACTACCGGTACACTGGTAGCGACTCGGTTCACTGCCGGTGGTTCTGCACCACTACTTGTACACCGACAGTGACTCGGTCCACTCTTGGCGCCACTACCGGTACACTGGTAGCGACTCGATTCACTTTCATTGGTTCTGAGTCACTATTGGTACACCATCAGCGGCTCAGTTCACTCTAGGCGGTTCCGAGCCACGACATGTACACCGATAGCGACCCGGTACACTCACGACATTTTTGAGTCTTAGCCTGTACACCAGCAACGACTCGGTTCACTGTCGATGCTTCCGTGCCAATACCTGCACACCGACAGTGGCTTGGTTCACTCTCGGTGGTTCCGAGCTGTTGCTTGTACACCGACAGCGACTTGGTTCACTCTCGGCGGTTCCGAGCCGCGGCCTGAACACCGACAGCGACTCAGTTCACTCCCGGTAGTTTTGAGCCGCTGCCTGTACAATGACAGCGACTCAGTTTGCTCTCAATGGTTTCAACCCATTGCATGTACGTCGGCAGCGACTCGGTTCACTCATGGTGGTTCTGGGCCGCTGCCTGTAGACTCCGGCTACTCAGTTCACTCTTGACGGTTCCGAGCCACTGCGTGTACACCGTCAGCGTCTTGGCTAACTCTCGGTGGTTCCGAGCAGTTGCCTATACACCGACAGTAACTCGATTCACAATACTCGGTTCTGAGCAGCTGCTTGTACGCCAGTAGTGACTCGGTTAACTCACGACGGTTCCAAGCCACTGCCGGCACACCGACTATGACTCGGTTCACTCATGGTGGTTTCGAGCCACTACCTATACATCGACAGTGACTCGGTTCGCTCTTGGCATCGTCGCTTGTACACTGGTAGCGAATCGGCTAACTCTCGGCAGTTCCGAGCAGTTGCCTATACACTTGCAGCGATTGGATTCACACTGGTTGTTTCCGAGCCACTGCCTATACACCAACAGCGACTCTGTTTACTCTCGGTGGTTCGGAGCCACTACCTGTAAATCGGTAGTGACTCGGTTCACTCTCGACACCACTGCCTGTACACTGGTAGCGACTCGGTTCACTTCCGACAGTTCCGAGCTGCATCTCGTACACCAACAGTGACTCAGTTCACTCTCGACAGTTCTGAACAGCTACCTATACATCGACTGTGACTCGATTCACTCTCGACGGTTCTAAGTCACTATATGTACACTGGCTGCGGCTTGTTTCACTCTCGGTGGTTTCGAGCCGCTGCTTGTCCACCGATAGTGACTCAATTCACTCTCGACGGTTCTGAGCCGCTTCCTACACATCAGCAGTGACTCGGTTCACTCTCGGCTGTTCTGAGCTGCTACTTGTACACCAGCAGTGACTCGGTTCACGCTCGACACCATTGCCTGTACACTAGTAGCAACTCGGTTCAGTTTCAGTGGTTCCAAGCCACTACCTGCACACCGACAGCGACTTGGTTTGCTCTCGGTGGTTCCGACCCGTTGAGTGTATGTCGGCAGCGACTCAGTTCACTCACGGCTGTTCTGAGCTGCTGCCTGTACACTGCAACTACTCGGTTCACTCTTGGCGGGTCGAGCTCTGCGTGTACACAGTCAGCATCTCGACTAACTCTCAGTGGTTCCGAGTAGTTGCCTATACGCCGGCAGCGACTTGATTCACACTAGTTGGTTCCGAGCAATTGCTTGTACGCCAACAACGACTCATTTCACTGTTGGCGATTCCAAGCCACAACCTGCACACTAATTGTGACTCGGTTCACTCATGGTGTTTTCAAGCCGCTACCTGTACACCAGTAGTGACTCAGTTCACTCTTGGCGCCACTTCTTGAACACCGGTAGTGACTCGGTTCACTCTCGGCATTACTACCTATACACTTGTAGTGACTAGGCTAACTCTCGGCGGTTCCGAGTAGTTGCCTATACGCCGATAGTGATTGGATTCACGCTCGTTGTTTTCGAGCCGCTGCTTGTACACCAGTAGCGACTTGGTTCACTCCCGGTGGTTCCAAGCCGCTGCCTACACACCGACTGCGACTTGGTTCACTTGCAGTGGTTTTAAGTCGCTACTTGTACACCGGTAGTGACTCAGTTCACTCTCGGCACCACTGCCTGTACACTGGTAGCGACTCGGTTAACATTTGACGGTTCCGAGCCGCATCTTGTACACCAACAGTGACTCAGTTCACTCTCGGAGGTTCCGAACCGCTGCATATACATCGACTGCGACTCAGTTCACTCTCGATGGTTCTAAGCCACTACATGTACACTGGCTGCGGCTTGTTTCACTCTTAGAGGTTCTGAGCAACTGCCTGTACTCCGATAGTGACTTGGTTCACTCTCAGCGGTTTTGAGCCTCTGCCAGTACACCAGCAGCGACTCGGTTCACTCTCGGCGGTTATGAGCAGTGGCCTGTACACAGACAGCGACTCGGTTCGTTCTCGGTGGTTCCGACCCACTACCTGTACGTTGACAGCGACTCGGTTCACTCACAACGATTCTAAGATGTTGCCTATACACTAGTAGCTACTTGGTTCACTCTCAATGGTTTTGAGCCGCTTTGTGTACACCGTCAGCGTCTCGGCTAACTCTCGGCGGCTCCGAGCAGTTGACTATACGCCAGCAGTGACTCGATTCACACTAGTCGATTCTGAGCCACTGCCAGTGCACCAGCAGCGACTCGGTTCACTCCCAGCTGTTCCATGCCGCTGCTTGCACATCGCCTGCAACTCGGTTCACTCTAGGTGGTTCCGAGCCGCTGACGGCATGGCTGCCCCTGGGATGGCGTGGTGGCGTGCGGGGAAGCTTCACGGCAGTACAATGGGTGCTCTGGAGGGGTCATTGGAGGCTGGGGTGGCCTGGCGAGCTCTCCCCACCTCGTGCTCTGGCGATGGGTGTAGCTGCGATGGCGGCGGTCTTCTGATGGTTGGAGCGACATCGGGCCTGCATGGGGATGTTCGTGGTGATGCGGCGGAGCTCACGGGCGTGGTCACGAGCGGCGAGGACCTCCGGAGGCTTCCAACGACTTCACGGTGGCGATCGTCGGCGTAGAGCAGCGGTGATGGTGGCAGACGACGTGGATGCCTGGAAGGCTCCTTTAGAGCTGAGGGAGACGAGGGTGGAGGAAGGAAGAGGAGGGGAGGAGTAGGTAAGGCCCTGGGGGCCTTGCCTATACCTAGGAGGCCCGAGGCCTCGCCGATGGTGGTGAACCCACCATTAGAGGCAGGGGGAGGTGGCATAGAGCGGTGGTCTCTGTCGACGCTGAGCCCAGGTGGCTATAAGCGGGTTGGTCGGATCTAAAAGGGGGATGATTTAAAGCCAAAATAAAAATAAAAGTGAGGGAATTACCAGTGTGAGGCGTCTGTCTTCTCCGATGAGCAACGGCGACACTCTCTGGGTCGATGCTCCAGCGACGATGGCTGGGGCCCTGGGACGCACAAATGGGTAGGAGGAGGTCTCTAACTTGGGGAATTGGCTGGGTTTCTTTGGGGATTCGAGGGGTGCTCTCTGGTTCTCTCCTTTCTTCCAACGATCTTTGTTTTGGTTTGTCCTCTCCGCTCTCTCCAATTTTAATCCAAATCTGGTCCCTTTCCCCTCAATTGGTGGTTTCTCCAGGTTAAAAGGGAGGTGGAACGAGTGAGGAATCGTGGGTCGTGGCAGGTGGTTGGCCAAAACGTGGGAAATGGAGGGAACGGGAGGCCAAGTGGTGGGAGGAAGAAGAAGGCACTATTCCTTTATTTTTTTAGTGCCTAAGTTTCTAATTAAACTTGGTTTGTGCTGGGCGTGCGAGTGGGCTCTTTTCCTTCTTCTTCTTTTTTTTGTTTCTTTTGTTGTTTTAGGCTTTAGGGTTTTGGTATTTAGGGTTTTAATTTTTACTTTAAGTTTTTGATTTTGTTTTGGTGATTTTATTTATTTGTTTTGGTGATTTTAATTAAATTTTGATTTTGTGATTTTAAAGTTTAATTTTTTTAAAATTAGGGTTTTTAGGTGTTTGAGTTTAATTACATGAGATTTTAAGTTAGTTTCTTTTGTGATTAATTAAATGATTTAGGGTTTTTCGAATTTTAATCATTTTAGATTTTTGTGACTTAATTGATTGGTTTTAAAGTTGGGATTTTCAGGATTTTAATTATTTTAGGGGTTTTAGGTTTTTTTGGATTTTAATTAGCCTTTTTAGTTTAAATTAAGGTTTTGGGTTTTAATTTAATTTTTTAAATTTTGAACATGGTTTTAATTTAATTAGGGTTTTTTGGATTTTAATTAAAGTCTTGAGTTTGAATTAAGGTTTTTAGAATTTTGAGTTTAAATTTGTGTTTTTTGGATTTTAATTAAAGTTTTGGGTTCAAATTAGAGTTTTTTAACTTAATTAAATGACTTTAGGGTTTTTTGAGTTTAATTTATATCTTCCTTGAAATTAAATGGATTAAAGTGGTTTAAAAATGGATTTTATTTGGTTTTGACTTTAATTAGGGTTTTCACTTGATTAATTTGGATTTTAAATGTTTTTAAGTAGATTTTGCTTGCTTTTGATTTTAATTAGGGTTTTCACTTGATTAATTTGGATTTTAAATGTTTTTAAGTGGATTTTGATATTAATTAGGGTTTTACATAATTAATTAGGGTTTCATATTTTTTTCGGTTGATTTAAGAGGGTTTTGTTTAATTTTGGTTTTAATCAGTGGTTTTTGCTTGGATTAAGTTAGTGTGGCCTTGTGTGGGCTTGTGTGGGTCTAGGGTTCTTATGGAGTTAGGGTTTAGGAGTGGTGGTTGCAACCTGAGCATCTTCCAAAGGAGCTTGCTGCCAAGTGACTGCAAAATTGGGGTGTCTACAGATGCCCCTCCTTGAGCGTGGTCATGGGACAGATGGAACTGAGACCGATGATCAGGGTTGACAAGACACCCCACTTGAGTCTGAGGGAGAGTAGTATTTACTATAAGGCCGTGAGCCACTTATTCGGCAGATGCACCGAAAGTCATGATTCGGGGCCATGCATGATGCTTATGCAAAGGGTTGACCCTGATGTCTGGATAATGCATGAAGGTGATGCTGATGCAAAGGATGATGCTGGCGATGAGCAGGTAACCTGCCAGCTCACGAAGTGGAGCGTGAGGCATTTCCAGACTCGTACCAAGGGATGCCAAGACTACCGAGCTCATCGCACAACAGGGGAACCTAGCAAATGATAGACTTTTCGGCCTGAAAGGATGCACGACAAGACATCAGACTTGTCGACTGAAGAAAGACTGAAGACGGATGTCAACCAGATAATTTATGGGGTATCAGCCCACTCCTGACAAGATGACGGTCGTCAGCCAGATAGTTTGGGGTAGCAGCCCACTCCTAAAAAGATGACGGTCGTCAGTCGGATAGTTCACGATATCAGCCCACTCCTGACAAGATGATGCTTGTCAATCGGATAGTTTGGGGGTATCAGCCTGAGGAAAGGGGCATTAGGTAAGGCTATAAGACTTGCAAACTATGGGATAAGGCGTGATAAGTTTACAAACCTACCAACACGATAGTTTGGGTTATCTACCCAAGGAAAAGAGGAAGATAGACTACTCTGATTCCGTCCGTTCAAAGCGGAACACAAAAACAAAAGGGGTGGCACTGAGATTCATCCGTCCGGATCGAACCTGGGATGGGACAATCTAGACTCCGTCCAGTAGTCTAGAAGAAGATGGAAAAGGGCCTTGAATCTGTCGGTCAGGGATGGAATTCAAAGGCAATGGGTTGCACCAAGATTTGTCTGTTCGGATCGAACCTGTGATGGGACAATCTAGACTCCTTCTGGTAGTCTAGAAGAAGAAGGAAAAGGAGGTCTTGAATCTGATGGTCAGGGTCGGAATTCAAAGGCAAAGGGTGGCACCGAGAATCGTCTATCCGGATAGAATCTGGGATGGGACAATGTAGACTTCGTCTGGTAGTCTAGAAGAAGATGGAAAAGGGAAGCCTTGAATCCGCTGGTCAGGGTAAGAATTCAAAGGCAAAGGGTGGCACTGAGATTCGTTCGTCTGAATAGAATCTGGGATGAGACAATCTAGACTTCGTTCGGTAGTCTAGAAGAAGATGGAAAAGGGGGGCCTTGAATCCACCGGTCAGGGTTGGAATTCAAAGGCAAAGGGCAGCACCGAGATTCATCCGTCCAGATAGAATCTGGGATGGGACAATCTAGACTCTGTCCGGTAGTCTAGAAGAAGATGGAAAGGGGGCCTTGAATCCGCAGATCAGGGTCGGAATTCAAAGGAAAAGGGTAGCACTGAGATTCGTCCGTCCGGATAGAATCTAGGATGGGACAATCTAGACTCCATCTGGTAGTCTAGAAGAAGATGGAAAAGAGAGCCTTGAATCCATCGGTCATGGCCGGAATTCAAAGGCAAAGGGTGGCATCGAGATTCGTCCATCTGGATAGAATCTGGGATGGGACAATCTAGACTTTGTCTGGTAGTCTAGTAGAAGATGGAAAAGGGGGCCTTGAATCCACCAGTCATGGTCGAAATTCAAAGGGAAAGGGTGGAACCGAGATTCGTCCGTCCGAATAGAATCTGGGATGGGACAATCTAGACTCAGTCCAGTAGTCTTGAAGAAGATGGAAAATGGGGCCTTGAATTCGCTGGTAAAGGTCGGTATTCAAAGGCAATGGGTGGCATCGAGATTCGTCCATCCAAATAGAATCTGGGATGGGACAATCTAGACTCCGTCCGGTAGTCTAGAAGATGATGGAAAAGGGGGCCTTGAATCCACTTGTCAAGGTCGAAATTCAAAGGCAAAGGGTGGCACCGAGATTCGTCCATCCAGATAGAATCTAGGATGGGACAATCTAGACTCTGTGCGGTAGTCTAGAAGAAGATGGAAAAGGGAGCCTTGAATCCACTAGTAAGGGTCAGAATTCAAAGGCAATGGGTGGCACCGAGATTCGTCCGTCAGGATTGAATCTGGGATGGGACAATCTGGACTCCATCTGGTAGTCTAGAAGAAGATGGAAAAGGGGGCCTTGAATCTGCCGATAAGGGTCGGAATTCAAAGGCAAAGGGTGGCACCGATATTCGTCTGTCGTGATGGATCTGGGATGGGACAATCAAGACTTCGTCTGGTAGTCTAGAAGAAGATGGAAAAGTGAGCCATGAATCTGCCGGTAAGAGTCAGAATTCAAAGGCAAAGTGTGGCACCGATATTCGTCCGTCGTGATGGATCTGGGATGGGACAATCAAGACTTCGTCTGGTAGTCTAGAAGAAGATGGAAAAGCGAGCCTTGAATCTGCCGGTCAGGGTCGGAATTCAAAGGCAAAGGGTTGCACCAAGATTCGTCCATCTGGATAGATCTAGGATGGGACAATCTAGACTCCGTCCAGTAGTCAAGAAGAAGATGGAAATGGGGGACCGTGAATCAGCCGGTCACGATCGGAATTCAAAAGCAAAGGGTGGCACAGTGATTCATCCGTCCAGATAGAATCTGGGATGGGACAATCTAGACTCCGTCCGGTATTCTAGAAGAAGATGGAAAAGGAGGGCCTTGAATCCACCAGTTAGGGTCAGAATTCAAAGGCAAAGGGTGGCACTGAGATTCATCTGTCCGGATAGAATCTGGGATGGGACAATCTAGACTCTATTCGGTAGTCTAGAAGAAAATGGAAAAGGGGGGCCTTGAATCCACCGATTATGGTTGGAATTCGAAGGCAAAGGGTAGCACCGAGATTTGTCCGTCTGGATAGAATCTGGGATGGGACAGTCTTGACTCCGTCTGGTAGTCTAGAAGAAGATGGAAAAGGGGGCCTTGAATCTGCCGATCAGGGTTAGAATTCAAAGACAAATGGTAGCACCGAGATTTGTTCGTCCAGATAGAATCTAGGATAGGACAATCTAGACTCCGTCCAGTAGTCTAGAAGAAGATGGAAAAGGGGGGGCCTTGAATCCGCTGGTCTGGGTCGGAATTCAAAGGCAAAGGGTGTCATCGAGATTTGTCCGTCCAGATATAATCTGGGATGAGACAATCTAGACTTCGTCTGATAGTCTAGAGGAAGATGGAAAAGGGGTCCTCGAATCCCTCGGTCAGGGTCAGAATTCAAAGGCAAAGGGTGGCACCGAGATTCGTCCGTTCGTATAGAATCTGGGATGGGATACTGGGATCCCTCCTACCTTGTACAGAAGCCTATGACGGCTTCGTTTGTCCAGTCCTTCGTGCCAAATTGAAATAACATTCTCGGTTATTTGCTAGGTACACCCCAGTGCCACATTGATAGGTAAAGAAGTCAGAAGTTTGAACTAGCCAAGCACATGTTACAGTCATGACAATTCCAGCTTCAATTCAACCATAAGCATCCAATCAAACTGATACTAGTGTTTCAATGACCCAACTATAGTAATCAAATACAATGCAGTGATTATACTGTTCAACAAATAATACGGAAATGATATCAAGACTCTGCATCATCCCTAGACTTCTTAGAGCCTCTGGCTTTGGCAAATAGTGTATGGCTTGGAGGTGCTCCATAGGGCTTCATAATCAGCTAAACAACCCTTCCCTTTTATGACTGTGAGGCTGTCCGATAGAATGGAGCCATTTAACAGGCATGATAGCTCCTTAGTCATGGCATAAGTACTCAAAGGGTACTCCTGAAAGCAAGTTGGCATTATCCCTTGAACGAAGGAATCCTATTAGTATCTGAATTGCCGCATCACCAGAATTGGATGATACTCAACACCACCAGTCAGCCTTGGTAGGATGACAAGCTGCATATCGATAGTATTGAAGAAAGCCTCGAAATTATGAGTTGCCGATTGAATGATGCGCTAGGTCACCTTGTCTTCTGCCAAGCTCACTTGCCTCTTATACTCCTTGTGAACTGATGTGAGGGTGCGAGCATGACCACATTGACAATAAGATTGGAAGGCTGACTGTTGGGGGCGTAAGATCTCCACACCTAGATGAGTGGCCAACCACACTTGTACAAAAGCTCCACAACCATAGAAATATCGACAACAACGTAATGATCAGTCTAGGGCCTGGTAAGCCTCTGCCAGGATAACTAGAGCCAAGTCCATTTGATAAGTTACCTCTACCAAAGCGATCTCTGCAACCTTGATGTTCACAACGGTCCGACCGTGGCTGAAAACTAGCTCACCTAAGAAGCGGACCACAAAACCTCTCAGCCATAGCTCATCACCCAAGGAGGCATCTCGACCACCTTGTCAAAGTATGCTAATTGTAACATTGGAGTTGGCCCATCAGTACAGATGAGTTGACGACTACAATCGTCGATTGATAAGCAAGTCAGTTCACACAATACTGAGGAGTATCCATCTCATGGCATAAACACAGTAGGCCCCATAAGCTTATGTAGGCAACAGATCTGGCGGACTTCCTCTAAAGTGGGAGTCAATTCAATTCTTCCGAAGCAGAACACATGGGTAGCGGGATTCCAGAAACGAGCAGCTGCACACAAAAGATATCGAGAAACCTCCACATTCGCAATGTCCAAGAACTTTGAGGGGTTCCCTCAAGTTCGCAGCTTGTCACGGTCACTGTCCGTCAATTTCCCTATCCTCATCTAGAAAACATCTAAGCAATGTGCCGGCACAGCCATCGTGGGGAAGCCCATACTCATCAAGGAAGCGTCGGCTTTTCCATGACTTAGGCCACTTCGAAACTAGAAACAAAACTCCTACGGAACATCATCAAAATATTTACTTTCAATTAGAAGAAATGGCTTTGCTCCATCAAATCTGATGCAGATAGAAAGTACTGTATAAATGCTTTGAAAATAAGGATGAGTAATCCAAGGTTGTGGAAACCATTCAATGACCATCCGTACATAGTAATCCAAACTACAGGCTATTAAGCAGCTTAACTAGGGCGCCAAGCCTCATGAAGAGATCCATGCCACCGACCAAACTAGGTCAAGTGTCAAATCAGAGAGAAGAGGCCATCAAACCCTGGTGGCCGGGATTGTTTGGTGACAAAGCTGTTGTTGAGTATTGAACGAATCAACCGTCCCACTTAACCCCAAGAGGACTACAGTACAGTTTGATGATACTATTGAAACAGCTGGAATGATTACTTTGAGCTTTGTACAAGACATGGAAAGGATCTTGCTAATTCTGTCAGAACAAGACCGAGGTCGGAAGTTATGGTTAGAACCCCCCAATACTCCACCATGAATCGTCATGCTTTGCGATTCATCTCTCTTGGATTTAACAAAGATCCTGTTTTGATCTTGGAGGGATAAGGTTGCCGGTGTCCTTGTTCTTGGGCTTGAACAACAGAGCGGTCAGCGTGTCCTAAATGAAGATACTGTCCCGAAGTAGGTCAACCAATAGGCAACTGACATGCCCCTGGTTGACAAGGGATGTTATCACCATAAAGGCAGCTGGCATGCCCCTGGTGTATAGCAACCTCTACTAGATTTTTAGCCAAAGTGCAGCTGACATGCCACTGGCTTAAGACCTAGCATGACCTTGCAAAGTGAATGAATGATAATGAATGCAGGAATAGTAGTGTCATATTATATCACCCTCAGAACTGAGTGGAACGCTAATAACGCCTGTTATGAGAAGAGGGGAAGACCTCGATTCACAAGACACTACCCAGACATCTAGGCTGTTGGTGGCTCTCCAGAATGGGTAATTCAGTAGGTTAGGCTCCGTGCCAAACTCTTGGGGAATTAACCTACTTTTTGACTTTTGACTCATTTCTTTTCTCCCTCTTAGGCTTGTAGGATCACTCTAACCCTTATTTGGGGGTAATGGGCATCCGGATTTGGAAGGAACTGTTAGAATTGTATGTGAGGGGTGGCTAGTCCCTTTGGTCATTTGGATTCTATGGATGCTTGCTTCAACTCCTCCCGATGGTATGTGATGGGGGTAGGGCTGACCTACTTGCCTTTCTCAATTTAGGTTAGCTTCTGTCTTAGACTTCTGTCTTCTTTTTCTCTTTTGTACCCTTGTGGATGTGTTTATTTTTTTCAATTTGGCTCACACTCATGCTCGACCCTAACATTTTATCTCCCTTTAGAGGTATAAGTCCCTAGGGGAGTTTGGACATTTCGCATCACCATGGTTGGGTGGTGGCTCCCTCGCCTGCTAGAAGGTCTAGGTAGTGTCAACTGAAGAGGTATAGACCCTCCTAAAACAGGCTAGCTATTCTGGTTTTCATCATCGAGCATTGATGCGGATGCATGTTTTTTTTCTTTTTTGTGCTTTTTGATGCAATGCATGCATAACGAGTGCAAAGGGAAAAATAAACATGAGTTCGAGAAAAAAGCAAAAATGTGTGAGTAAAACGAATAAAACATGCGTGAATGCAGCTAGAGTGCTTTGCAAGGTAAGGATGCAGCTCTCCATCATTGGTAGTACTTCTTTAAGTAACACGCTCTGACAACACAATGTGGTCCATGTCTTCAAGGATTACCACTCCCCCGGAGAATACTCGTTTGATGACATAAAGGCCACGCCAATTAGGTCTAAATTTACCACGGGAGTTAGGGAGATGGATGGCTCGTATGACCAAGTATCTAGGCACAAAGCCCCTAGGACGGACTTTCTTTTGATAGGATCTTTCCATCCTTCTTCGATAACACTAGGCATGGTGTAGCGCCTGCAGTCGATGTTCATCTATCAAATTCAACTGCGCAAAGTGATTGCCCAACCATTCAGCCTCTTCTAGTTCTTCTTCTTTCAAGATCCTCAAAGAAGGGATTCCCATCTCAACCGGTAGCACAACCTCCATGCCATACACTAAAGAAAAAGGTGTGGTGCCTGTGGATGTCCGGATAGAAGTTTGATATGCCCACAATGCATAGGGACGCTTTTCATGCTAATCCTTGTGAGTCTCTGCAATCTTCTTTAGTATCTTGGTAATGTTCTTGTTGGCTGACTCAACTGCTCCATTCATCTGGGGATGGTAAGGTGAAGATTGGTAATGCTTAATGTGGAAATTCTGTAAATAATCTTCGACCATCATGGCTATAAAGTTCTTCCCATTATCTGATATTATTGCATGTGGAACCCCGTACTGGGATATGATGTTATTTTCCAAGAACTTCTCTATTACTACAGTAGTAATTGTCTTGTATGATGCCGCCTCAACCCACATTGTGAAGTAATCAATGGCCACCAGAATGAAACGATGTCCATTAGATGCCGTCGAATGAATGGCACTGACAACGTCAATTCCCCAAGTGGAGAAAGGCCATTGTGACGACATGTTGTGAAGTTGTTGAGGAGGAGCATGGATTAGATTCTCGTGGATCTGGCTGGAGTGACAACTTCGCACAAACTGACAGCAATTTGCCTCCATGGTCGACCAATAATAGCCTTGCAACATGATCTTCTTCGCTAACAGAACTCCATTCATGTGTGGCCTGCATTTCCCAGCATGGACTTGTAACATAACGACATCGGCCTCCTTCTTATCTATGCATGTCAAGAGCATTTGGTTATAGGATCTCCGGTACAGATGACCAGCCTCGAGTACGTAGCTGGATGCCAAGCATTTCAAAGTCCTTGCTTCTGTTACTGACACCTAAGGAGGGAGATTCCTGGTTTCTAGAAGAACCTTAATGTCATGGTACCACGGGAGCTCTTCCTGTGGGTCTGCTTCTTCTATGCTCATGCAATGTGCTGGTTGATTCATACATGTAACTGACACATCTTCTGCACGGTCTTCTGTTATCGAGAGCCAAGATGCTATGGTTGCCAAAGCATTCGCGTAGCCATTCTTGGCCCTATTCATGAAAGAAAAATGAACCTCCTGGAATTCTGCCACAAGCTTCATAAGATGGGCATAGTATTGGATGAGCTTTTGATCCGTGGTCTTCCAGTCGTCGTTGACCAGTGCGATAACCAACATGGCATCACCATGCACAAGTAACTTGCGAACACCACGCTCCAAGGCCATTTGACGTCCCAATATGCATGGCTCATATTCAGCTTCGTTATTTGTGCATTTGAAATTTAATTTCCTTGCATAAGGAGTCATCTAGCCCTGGGGGGCTACCAATACGACACCGATGCCCATTCCTCTCTTGTTGACTACGCCATCAAAGTATAAGCACCATTGATCCTCCCCTCGGCCATCTACGATTCATCATCATCATCCTCGGCGAGCAACACATCCTCATCTGGAAATAGGGTCCTCAAAGGTCGGTACTCTAGTATAGCTCAGCTAGATGGTCTGCCACTGCCTGTCCCTTTATGGATTTTTGTGTGACAAAGGTGATGTCATATTGGGACAACAACACCTACCACATGACACACAGTCCTACAAGCGTCGGTTTCTAGAGAAAATACTTCATAAGATCATGGCGACAAATAAGAAGGACTGGGTATGCCATCATATAATGCCTTAGGCTTTGAGCTGCCCAGACTAGAGATAAGCAGACCTTCTCTATGGTAGTGTATCTGGCCTCGCAATCATTATACTTCTTACTCAGATAATATATTGCCCTTTCCTTGCGACCAGATTCATCATGCTAGCCCAATACTGCTCCCATGGAATGTTGGGTTACTGATAGATAAAGGAGTAGGGGTCGCCCTGGCTCTGGTGGGACCAAAATTGGAGGTTTTGTTAACAACTGCTTGATCTTGTCAAAGGTTGCCTGACATTCATCGTTCCAACCGATTTGTGCAATCTTCCTCAGGAGCTTGAAGATCGGCTCACAGATTGGTTTGAGCTGTGCTATGAACCGATTGATATATTGCAAGCGACCCAATAGTCCTCTGACTTCTTTCTCTGTAGTTGTGGGAGGCATGTCAATTATGGCCTGGGCCTTATCTGGATTGACCTTGATTCCCCTTTGGCCTGGGCCTGGGCCTTATCTGGATTGACCTTGATTCCACATGGAGGTTCGGGCCTTCTGGGTCATTATCATGGTGTTGGAATTCTGCTAGCACGTCTTCATCCCCAGGTGCACCATTGTCATCCTCTTCTTCATAGGTCACGAGCTCGGACAACATCTCCTTCTGGAAGGTAGGATCCATTGTATCGAAGGTGCAAATCTGTTCTGATGCTTGGCCCTTTTGATGCCGAAGGAGAGTTACACTGACTCTCGTATTCTTGTATTGGCGACAGGCATCCCTTGTGTCATCCTGTTCTGTATCCTCTCTCAAGTCAAATGTTTCTTGACTCACTGATGGTACTTCTTCACTTATTGCTGATTTTTTTGGTTTTCCTGATTTTCTAATTTTTTTGGATTTTCTTTGCTCTTTACAAGGGGTACTACTGATTGGTGGCAGTCCTGATGTTGATTTATTAAAGTGATGCCGCCTATGTTCTTCCATGAGCTCAGCTCAGGGTCTTTTTTTTTCTTGGCCCCCACCTTGAGTAAGGTGGGGCTTAGGTTGTTGGTACCATCTAGACCCGCCTCTCGGTTGCTGAGTGATTAACTCGTCTGGTCTAGAGTAAACTGTCTCTTCGCCTTCTTTTAGAACCATGATTGTGGAATGGTCCTGGGTTTGCTGTGGCGAGGGAGAGGCTGCATCGATCATTGCTACTTTGCATTTCTGGCGCCTCACTTTCTCTATGGTATCCTTTGCCAAAATGGCGGGCTGCTCTTGAAATAAAGCCTCCATGCTTTGGAGCACCTCGTCCATTTGTGCCTCCACGACTACTCCCTCATCCTCGTCTGATGCGAGATCCACATAATATCCTCCTCAGGCCCATCACTAGTGGATGTCAATGGTACTACGTAGGGATCGGTGCTCCACGCTAACAATTGGATCTGGGCAGGCATCACTTGCGTCGAAGTGTGCTGGGAAAGAGGATTTGTCATATGATGTCCTATAGAGGCTTCACAACCTACCTCTGGGATCATTGTTGTGACTGAGGTCGTGATGGGAACTGATGTAGAAGTTGGATCTACTACTGTTGATATAGTGACTGGATCTGTGGTTATGGTTGAAACTGGAACTGTCACATCTAGCATCATGACTGTGGCAGGAACTGATACGGCTAGAACTGACACTACGGTGACTAGAGTTGAAACTGTGGTTGGAACTGGAGTTGCAGTGGGAACTGAAACTTTTGTGGGAATTGAAACCGTGGTGGGAACTGAAACCACGGTGGCTGGAACTATGACTGCCGCTAGAACTGTAACTATTGTGGAAGCTGAAACAGTCGTGGTTGGAACTGATACTGTAGTGTTTGGGTCTTCTTCGGAGAAGTAATCCTCGATGCTTACGCATTCGACTACGCTTCACGAGATGTCTCGCTTTAGCTCCGCTAAGTCTGAACTTTGCCCAGGACTAAGAGTGCCTGCACTAACAAAGTTAGTGGAAGTGGGAGAGTGGTTCGGCTTCGATTTCCGTAAGTTTCGAGAACTTTATTCTTGACAGAACTATTCATAACCGAGCCCTACTCGATCTCTTCGCTCAGTGGCAATAGGCTCCACGATCCCCTGACTGTACTTCCCGAGGGGTGTCCCCTTCTCATATCCCCAACGACGACATAAATTCTTGACCATCTTGGAGGGGTTGCTATGGACAAGTGGGTAGTTGCCATGTTCAATTTCGGGAATGAAATTAACCAGCTCAAACCGATTAACCCGTAATAGAAGAACTGAGGGCTTGGAGTCAAAGCAGACAGTCTGATGGGACAAGGATGACACTGCATCGATCTTCTCCTTCTCAAAGTTTTCAGCCATGACGGTAACGATATTATCGCCTCAGCTGAACTTTATCATTCGATGGAGAGTCAATGGGATGACCTGATGTTTGTGGAGCCAAGGGCGCCCAAGTAGAAGATTAAACGAAGGTTCAAGATCCACGACGTAGAATTCCACATCAAACTCAGCCAGACTGATGACAAGAGGGGTTACCAATAGGCCTAACGCATCGTGGTGCGTGTTATCGAACGACGTCATCCCTTTTACCACTGGCACAATATCCTTGACCTTGAATCCGAGCTTACTTTCTATACGCAAGGGGCAAACATTTTCACCTACGCCATTATCGACCAGAGTAAGGGGAATGCAGAAGTTCCTATACTGAATGGTTACGAACAATGGCTGGTTGTGATTAATCCCACTAGCGGTAATTCTTGGGACGTGAAGGAGATAACCTGGGGTGTGGCAATCATATCTACCATTGTCTCAAGGGCTGCAAGTTCTACAATGGGAGCTACATGGGCGGCCTAGAAGACTCAAGGGAAAGCCTCTCGGTGCTTGGCCGAAGTGTGAATCAAGTCCCAAATGGAAATATCAGCCTTTACCTTTTTAAGTTGAGCAGTGACGTCGGCTACAAGCTTAACTGTGGTGGAAGAGGACTTTGTCAAGGCTTCCTCAGTGGTAAGCTTCACTGGATGGCTTTCTAGCTGTGGTTGATCTACAATAGGCCTAGCTTGGTTAGGCTTAGAAAGTGGGACCCTGTATACTCACCCCGAACGTGTGATCTCGCCACACATCTTTGTGGCATAGTTATAGGGCATGTGATGGGTATTCTGAGTCAAATTAACGACCACAGGTGCCCTAGTGACTTGCTCTGGCCGAATAAAGGGTAGGCCTGCATCCGGTAAAACTGGTAGGGATATAGGTTGGGGAGACTATGTTGGGGGATGAACTAGCAGGGTGACTAGTGTCATAGATGGAGGGGGTTGTGCTAGTAGGGTCACTGATGTGGTTGGTAGGGGTAAGTGTGCTAGTAGGATTGTTGGACCACTAGGTGATGGTGGGTGTGCTAACGGGGTTGTTGGATATTTTGGACTAGCGGTGAGTTCAATCATATTCACCGTGGAGCTTGACCCTTCGAGAAAAGAGTGATACAAAGACTGTGGAAACAGGGTAGACAAATCATGAATCAAGTTTGAAGGGTCCAATGTGGGAACATTGGACAGGGTGAGAAAGAGAGCATGGATCCCAAAGGTCCTTGGAGCATTTGAACTTCATGCTCGGGGAGAGGTTGTCTAACAATGCTAAGGGGATCAGGGACAGATGTAGATGCTTGTGTTCGTGCTGGTGTTGATTCCATCAGCTTAGTGTGAATGATAGTGACCTTATTGTCAATCAGGTCCTGAATAGCATGCCAGAGTGTGAAGCAACTATCCGTCGCGTGCCCTGCGGAGTGATGGTAGTTGCAGAATAAGTCTGCCTTGTACCACCTCGACAGTGGATGCGGCGATGGGTGGACTTTCGGGAACTTCAAGAGTGATTGTACCTTTGGGAGGACGATGTTCAAGGGTTCGAATAGAGGTGTGAAGCGGCGCTCTATGCGGCACAGTTGTACTGACCTTGGTACGGTCCTTCCCTTGCTGGTGCGATAGGATCCCCTGGCTCGGCGACCATGGTAATGTGAGAGGTGCGTTGTGCTCTGTGCATGGGTGCATAAATGAAGTGCTGCTGAGATAGGCGTTCCATGTCAACAGGCGCTGCAGGAGGTCCAACGTATGCAACGGCTTTCCAAGGGGGACCCCTCCTCTTATTGGCGTTACCATTTGCGCCAAAGCTAGTATTACTACCACTTGTTCCTGGGACAGAAGAAGGGGATGCGGCTGGTTTGGTGAATGCTGTGAGCACGGGGAAGCTGCCACTACGCACCGAACTTTCTACGTGAGCACCTGCACGAATTAGCGATGTGAAAGTGGTGATGGGTTGTATGCTAAGCAGGGCCCCAATGGCTAGCTACGCTCCCTGGATAACCATCTCAATTGATTCCTCATCAGAGGGTTTATCCTTAACTTGTGAAGCAAAAGCGTGCCAATGCCCAACATACTCTCCAAATGATTTGTGGGCTTCTGCATGGTGGCGGCAAGGTCCTCACACTTAGGGACCAAGTCAAAGTTAAAGGAGTACTATTCCAGGAATGCTTGACTAAGGTCATTCCAAGTCTTTATCTGGGCCATATCTAGAGAGGTAAACCATTTCAGTGCGGGACAGGTTAGACTCCTCTGGAAAAGACGGATCAGTAACCTCTCCTCAGCTTGGAGCTGTGCGAGATCTCCACAGTACGCCCTTAAATGCGAGATAGGGCAGCCCTTACCATTCTACTTTTCGAAATCCGAGACTTGGAAGTTCGGTGGGAGAGTAGCCTCTGGGAAATAGCAGAGGTCCCAGAATTGGTAAGTCTAGTAGTCTCCTCTCTGCACTTGTCGAAGTGCTTTCTCAAGATCGCCCACCCTAGCATGGAGGGCATCTGGAGCGGTTGATGAGGGTGATGTAGCCAGGGTGGGTCCTGCGTAGGCCACATGGGACGCACCGAGGTTCTCCTCTGGATCCACCATCACGTCTGCTATTGTCAGTGCACGATGGTTGGCATACCCGTGTCTTGGTACAAAGTGTTGTGGGGTGTATGTAGAAACTTAGTTCTGATGTGGGAGGAAAGGGCAGATGTGTGATGTGCTACATGAGGTGCAGTGTGAGTGGGGTACAGTTGCTGTCCCGAGATGGATCCAGGGAATGAGACTTGTGGGTGTTGTGCCCCTACCAAACCTAAAGGTTGTGTGGTGACTTGAGAGGAAACTACAGGCGGAACCGGTCCCATCGCTATTGAAGTCAAAAAAGGGGTGGTGCAGTGGGTGCAGCATGATATGCAGGTGACGGCAACACAGGGACCTCTGGAACCACCAGAGGAGCAGCAGAAGCTGGAAGGATGTAGAATCCCATGCCCTGTAGGTTTTGAGCGAGCTCAATAAGCTACTGGTCGGGGGGAGCACGAGACCCGTCGGTAACAGTACTAGAAACCACAACAAAAGGCATTAAGGATCCAAGGCGAATGGCTAGTTCTGTTTTAGACCCCACTCTCGTTTCTCTCCTGCCATTTGACCCATCTTTTGGTGAGTCTTCGGCCATACAGGCTCAATACTTGAGAGCTTTGGCCTCTAGGCTTGAGCACATGGCTTTTTGCCTCGATTCAGTGGGGGGGCGTCCTCTCTCAGCCCTTGAAGTTCCGGTGCAGACCACCATTACATTGCAGGCTCATCCCATTACAACATCGGCCATACCACCACCTCAGCTGCGCATGGCTCCAGCAATGGGGGCGTTAGCTCTACCTCCTGCACCACAACTACACTTGTTACATCATGCATCACAGGCACTTAAGGACCAACCCATTAGTTGTGAGAGAATACAACACTTCTCGAGTCCATCGCCCGGAGTCTTACCGGTGCCGCAGTTGTTAATCTCACATTCAACATCACACACAGCACATCATACTCACTGTCCACCTCAGCAACAGGTTCAGGTCGCAACACGTAAGTCATCACAGCACACTGTACACACACCTTCCACCGTCAAGTCGGTGCATCACATCGCGTCGACTCGGCAAGGGCAGCAACCTAAGCAGAAACAAGGCCGCCGCGCTGAAAGTGACTACACTCCACAGGGCAAGTCGCTGAGCGCTGGTTTTCCTCAGGTTGTGTCATTTCTGAGACTCCCTGATCCGTGTCCCCCACCAGTTTCACCACCTCTGTGGTATGACGTGAGCATATATTGCGATTATCATCGAGCCCTGGGGCACTCGACTGATGGTTGTCACACTTTGAGGGATGTCATTCAAACATTAATTGACAATGGGGCCATTGTTGTGGGCACGTCGGGAATAGTATCCACACTTATATCTGCACCCTCACCAGCATCTAGCTCTACATGCACTACACCACACACCAATGTTGGGCTGACACGTCACGCAGTGTCAGCTTGGTAGGGGTAGCAACAACGGCAAAAGCGACCTCGCCGTAAGGAAGGTGACTTCACGCCACTCAGTGAATCATTGAGCGACATCCTTCCTAATGTTGCCCCACTCCTATAGCTACCGGAGAACCGTATGCCACTGTACCCACTTCCCAAGTGGTATAAAGAGGATCTATTCTGCAATTTCCATTGCATTCGTGGACATTCGACAGACGGCTGCTGTGCTCTCCGGAGTGTTGTCCAAGACTTGATCGACGATGGACACATTATCATCAACCCATAGAAATAGCTCACATAGGCACCTGAACCCATGCCAGCATATGCACGTGCACACCCTAGAATAGCCAACCCCGCCTTAACTGAGCTGGCAAGCTCCGAAGATGCTGGAACTTCAGGGGCTCATCCTCTCCTTCCCCAATCTTTTCTGAGAGAATCCATCGGGTCTAATCAACCTTGTTCATCGTCCTACCTCTTCCTTAGTTCTATTCGTCAGCACTCGTGTGTGCAACTCTCACTCTTTGTTTTGCCTAGCTAGAGTTTGTCAGTTCGCTGTGAATCCATCGTAGCTGCAAGCTACTGTCTCAACCTCATCTTACCAGACTATCTACTTTGACTCCGAGCCTATCAATGATCCATTCTAAGCTAATCGGTTTGAGCCGGTTAACTTCATCCTTGAATTTGAACATGGCAGCTACCCACCTGTTCGTAGCAATCCTCCCAGGATGGTCGAGAATGTATGTCACCATTGGGGATATGAGAAAGAGATACCTCTCT
>JAMKQA010001418.1:0-31954 GCA_024699735.1 Posidonia australis
ACTATAAATCCTAGAGCATTGTGTGATTGAATGTTTTGTGCTTAATCCTTAATATTTCTCAGATTGCATAATAATTTCCAAAGAGTTAATTAAAACCGGAAAATCTCTATTCACCCCCCCTCTAGAGAAGCATTAGTATCCTACACATATGACCGGAGACCACACTCTTCTATGCTCCTTAAGTTCTAAAGAAGAAGGAGAAGTCACTTTTGGAGATAATGCTAAATAAAAGATTGTCGGAATTGGAAATGTCAGTAATTCTGAGAATCCTTCTATAGAAAATGTTTTATTAGTCAATGGCTTAAGGCATAACTTTATTAGCATTAGCCAATTGTGTGATGTAGGGTATAACGTAATGTTTGATAAAGTTGAATCTACCATAATTGATTCAAAAACAAATGAAACCATATTTATTGAAAATAGAAAAAATAATGTCTACAAAATAAAATTCACATACAAACCTAATAAAAACATATCTTGCCTAGCTTCATCAAATGACGAACATTGGTTATGCATAAGAGACTTGGCCATACAAACATGGGTCAACTATCAAAATTGTCCAAAGGTGATCTTGTTATTGGTTTACCAAAAATTGATTTCAAAAAGAACAAATTATGCGATGCTTGCCAATTTGGAAAACAAACTAAATCATCTTTCAAAATAAAAGACATGGTTTCTACTACCAAACCATTGGAACTAATTCATATGGATTTGTTTAGGCCTAGTAGAACATTAAGTCTCAAGGGTAAAAGATATGTTTTCGTAATTATTGATGATTTTTCACGTTTTACTTGGGTTATTTTCTTAGCAAATAAAAATGATGTTTTCTCTGAATTTCAAAAGTTTTGCAAAAAGAATTAAAATGAAAAAGGCCTAAAGATTATTAAAATAAGAAGTGATCATGGGGGGGAATTTGAAAATGACGAACTTAAGAATTTTTGTGAAATAAATGGCTTTGAACATAGTTTTTGTTCTCCAAGAACCCTTCAACAAAATGGGGTTGTTGAAAGAAAAAATAGAACCCTCCAAGAAATGGCTAGGACCATGCTTTGTGAAAGAAATTTATCAAAGTATTTTTGGACCGAAGTCGTAAATACTGCTTGTTATATTTTGAACCGAGTTTTGATTCGACCAATTTTAAATAAAACCCCATTTGAGCTTTGGTTTTGCAAGACCCCTAGAATATCCTACTTTAAAGTTTTTGGGTGCAAGCGCTTTATCTTAAACACTAAGGACAATTTGGACAAGTTTGATCCTAAAGCTGATGAGGGAATATTCCTTGGATATTCCTCTAGGAGTAAGGCTTATAGAGTATACAATAAAAAAACACTAACAATGGAAGAATCAATGCATGTAAATTTTGAAGAAAATAAAATAATTAATGAAGATGAAGAACCCGGATTCAATAATACAAATAATGATCAAACAAATCAAGAACCTAAAGATAATCCTAAATCATGGCAATATATGCCTAGTCACCCCAAAGAACTCATTATTGGTGAAGTCTCTAAAGGAATTATGACTAGATCTAAGCAAGAAAACGAATGTGGCACTTATGCCTTTGTTTCTTCAATAGAGCCTAAAAATGTAAATGAAGCCTGTGTTGATGAATATTGGATAAATGCAATGTATGAAGAGTTAAATCAGTATGAAAGAAACAATGTATGGAAATTGGTTCCTAAACCTGAAAATCAACAAGTAATAAGAACTAAATGGATATTTAGAAACAAATTAGATGATTGTGAGAATGTAATTAGAAATAAGGTTAGGCTTGTAGCTCAAGGGAATAATCAGGAGGAAGGCATCGATTTTGATGAAACCTATGCTCCTATAGCTAGATTAGAGTCCATTAGTATGCTATTAACATATGCTAGTCACCTAGGATTTAAACTTTTTCAAATGGATGTAAAAAGTGCATTTTTAAATGGGATTATTGAAGAAGAAGTTTATGTCAAACAACCTCCCGATTTTGAAGATGAATCCTATCTAAATCATGTCTATAAATTGAACAAAGCATTGTATGGATTAAAGCAAGCACCTAGGGCCTGGTATGAAAGATTAAGAAAATTCTTAATTGATCAAAAGTTTACTATTGGTGCTATTGATTCTACTTTGTTCATAAAGAAGTTAGATAATGATATTCTAATTATATGTTGATGATATCATTTTTGGATCAACTAATGAAAATCTATGTGAAGATTTCTCAATGATTATGCAAAGAGAATTTGAAATGAATATGATGGAGGAATTAACTTTCTTTCTAGGATTACAAGTAAAACAAAGTAAAGATGGAATATTTATTAACCAAGAAAAATACACTAGGGAATTATTGAAAACATTTGGTATGGAACGTAGCAAACTAGCTAGGACACTTATAAGCACCTCTACTAAGTTAGATAAAGATGAGAATGGACAAAAGATAGATCAAAAATTATATAGGAGAATGATTGGATCACTTTTATATTTAATAGCTAGTAGACCAGATATAATGTTTAGTGTGTGCTTGTGTGCAAGATTTCAAGCCTCACCTAGGGAATCTCACTTGAAAGCTGTTAAAAGAATATTGAGATATCTACAAGGATCAATTGATCTTGGATTATACTATCCTAGTAAAATCCAGCCTAGATCTGATAGGATATAGTGATGCTGATTATGCTGGATGTAGGACTGATAGAAAGAATACTAGTGGAACCTGTCAATTTATAGAACACTCTTTAGTATCATGGTTTAGTAAGAAACAAAATAGTGTTGCACTCTCAACAACGGAGGCTGAATATATTGCAGTTGGTTGTTGTTGTGCCCAAATCTTATGGATGAAACAAACTTTAAAAGACTTTAATATAACATTATCTACAACTCTAATCTTTTGTGACAATACAAGTGCAATTAATTTTTCAAAAAATCTAGGACACTACTCAAGAACAAAACACATAGAGGTAAGGCATCATTTCTTAAGAGATAATGTTCTTGAAAATAATTTAAAATTAGAATTTATTCCAACAAAAGAACAAGTTGCAGATATATTTACAAAACCATTAAATGAACAACAATTCATTATTATAAGAAGAGATTTAGGTATTTGTACACTATACAGGGAATATCGAAATTCCCTGTATCGGTTTACCAATTTTTATCGGAATACCGAAATTCCCTGTATCGATTTATCGATTTATATCGAAACACTGAATTACTCTGAGAAATATTTAATGATCTTCCAATTTTATCACAGTCGACCGAAAATCTTTGTTTCAATACACTGGAAAATTTCGGTCTACCGAATCCCCTGTGACGATCATTTCAAATGTCCTATTTCGGCATATCGTTTATATTTCGATATACCAATTTCAGCATAAAAATATTATAATCCTAACTTTTTAATGCCTTCATTTTTACCTCACCCGTCTTCTTACCCTCCAACGACGCTCCAAAACTTCTCCCCATGCCTCCCAGCCTCCAGTAACGCTCCTGTCTTCCTTCCTTCTCTACTTCCCACCACTCTCCTCCGAATCTCCGTTGTTCTCTTCCATCCAAGACGTCATGGCACCAAAGAAGCAAATGGCTACCCATTCGAAGCGAAAGCAACCAACGATTAATGACTCTCCGCCGCCATCCTGTGATCATTCCTTTCGTTTTGCAAACGAAGAGGCACAAAGGGCACATCAAGAAAGATTTGCAAATAAAGAAGTTTTGACTTAAAGACGGGTAATATTTCTGGAACTTGGAACCATTGAATCCCTTTTTGCCTTTCAGATGCTTGTTCCATTCTTAGGTTCCATAGGTGACCGATATTATTACCCTCAGTTAATATCTGAATTTTATGCCAATATGACTATTTCACATGACCTTATACAATCCTATTTAGTTGGCATAGATATGTCCTTCGATGATGTACTTATAGGACAATTACTAAAAATTCCTTCATCTGGGGTAGATATCACCCTCTCAGTTTATGAACTTAATTGGTCCTATTCCGATATCAACAAAGCCATCTCCCAAAACCCTAGAAGCACCTTCAAACCCAATAAAATCAACCAACTTACAAAACAATCCAGAATAATTGCCTATATCATAGTCGCAAACATTGTCCAAAAGAAAGGCCACTTTGATGAGTTAAGTAAACTTACATGTAAAGTGGTCTATGCAATTACCAAGAAAATCCAAGTAAATTGGGCTAGAGTCATCTTCCATTGCATGACCCATGTGAAAACCAAGTTATTTTTTAGCTCGATCCTTACCTATCTATTTGAGTACTTTGATGTTCCCTTTGAAAATGAATCTAGGATGGTTGTCAAAACTAAACCCTTAGGAATGTCAACCATAGAAAAAATGGAACAAGCACTTGATAGGTCAAGGGCAACAAAAGGCCTCCATCCTTCGTCTTCTAGTGCTCCACCTGTCGAACAAAACTCAGAAAGTTCTGAAGAAGAAGCAGACTCATTGGCCAAGAAAGTTGACATGCTACAACAACAAATTAATGAAATACAAATTCGTCAACAATAGAATCATGAGGAGAATCGAGCTAAAATGGAACTTATCCTGTCAAGGCTTGAAGAAACGACTAAGGTCACTCACTCCAAATTAGAAGCCTTCAGGAATACATCCATAGAGGCTCACCTCCCACCTCTTGAGTGATTGAGAGGATTTTCTTTGTTTTTGTTCCTTTTTGTTGTGATTTTGTGATATGTATCACCTTTGATACATGTTTCTGTTATGGAGATCTTCGAAGTAATGAAAATGCTTGAATCCATTGTTTGAATCCTTGTTCTATGTCTTGGTTGAATTTTTACTTGAGTACAGGGGGAGTTGGTGTCTATTTTCTTTTTGATTATGACAAAAAGGGGGAGATAACATATAATAATATAATAGTATATAATACATACAATCCATAGGCAAAGTATATTATTCATGATTTCATATGCATCTAGAAATGAATTTTTAGATTTTATACATGCCTATTGATAGGGGGCATTCCATTGATAGGGGAGAAATGAATTTGATTTCATATTATTCATAAGTTTAATATGTTTTGCCATCATCAAAAAAGGGAAGATTGTTGAGTAATTTACGTTGATTTTGATGATAACAAAAGTAATTCAATACAAACTAACAAAATGGTTTGAGAATAATTATTGTATTTAAGAGTATAAGTGAATTATCACAAAGGCCGAAATGAAGAAATCAAAAAAAAAGGGAGGGGAAGTTTATGAAAAACTTTGTACTTAGTGAAAATTTTATATTGTACTCATTATTTCAAAAAGATGTAAAAACGGCATACCGAAATATAACGGTATTCCGTATGGAGAAGGGGTTTGTAAATTCTGTAAAAATTAAGTGCAGGATGAAAATCGGCACTCCGACAAAAATTGGCATACCGAATCAAGGAATATCGGAACATCACATGGCACATCGAAATACAAAAGACAGAGGTTGAAGCAGAGAATCAAAACAGCACACCGAAAATTTTCGGCATTTCGAATCAGGAAAAATCGAAATATTACACGGCACACCAAAATGCAAAAGAGGATGAAGCAGAGAATCAAAATCGCACATTGGAATGTTTCGACATTCCGAATCAGGAGATTTCGATATACCGAAGTTATTTCGGCATACCGTTTTGCCTGTGAAATGCCTTATTGCATGAAAAACGGCCTTCCAAACTTTGGTCGGTCTTCTGAACAAACTAGTCATTACTGTCCGTTACACTAGCTGTTAGACATAGATTTTTCCCCTCCTAATCCTATAAATAGGGCTCCTAATCACCCCTTATGTATGATCAAGTACTACTAATTCTTACTGCCCTTGCAACAAACTTCATATCACATTCTTAGCACATTTCCTTCCAAGTCCACCTATTTAAAAAGCTTATCAAGAGATTGACACTTGTGGGAAAGATTCAAAGTTATAAAATTAAGCGATCAAGTGTAATTCTCTGGTTGTGAGAAGGTTTCGCGGTTTGTGAGTAGAGGCAAGGACTTGCCTATCAAGTAAGTATTTACTTTGAAGTAGTAAGGGAACTCTCGAGGGTGTCTCAAGGAGTGGACTAGGCCAAGCTTTTGGCTGAACCATTATAAATTGCTTTGTGTTTTCTCATTGTCTCTCATCACCTTCTGTGCATAACATAACTTATTTCTCAAATCATTATTCAGTTGCTTGAAATTGTGATATAAAATTTCTAAATTGATAATTACTTGTCATTCACTATTCACCCTCTCTAGTGAAGCCTAAGGATCCAACAACGATGAGTCAGAAGACCCTCGTGACAAAGAGTGGTGGCATCTCTACTTTGATGGTGCAGTTAATAGAAGAGGCATGGGCATAGGTGCAGTGTTGGAAACCCCGCAAGGCCAGATGTCCCCGCTTGCTCAAAAGTTAACCTTTGTGTGCACCAATAATGTGGTAGAGTACGAGGCATGTATTCTTGGCTTGTGGGCTACATTAGAACATGGTGCGCGGAAACTGCATGTGCATGGCGATGCCATGTTGGTCATCTCACAGGTTAATGGTAAGTGGAGAACAAAGGACTTGAAACTAGTGCCATACCATAACCATCTTCTAAGACTAATGGTCGAGTTTGAGGAAATACGTTTTTCCTTCATGAATAGGGCCATGAATGCCTACACAGATGCGCTAGCCACTCTCGCATCGTGGTTGTCCATACCAAAGGATGATACGGTGAAAGTGTCGGTAACCTGCATAGACCAGTCGGCACACTGCATGAGCATAAAAGAAGCAGACTCCACAACAGAGCTCCCATGGTATCATGACATTAAAGTCTACTTGGAAACCAAAGGTCACCATCCATATGCATCAGCGGCAGATAGAAAGACTATGGTTCGACTGGCTTCAAAATATGTGCTTGGAGTAGGTCACTTGTATGGGAGATCTTACAATCAGATACTTCTACGCTGTCTTGATAAAAAGGAAGCCGATACAGTAATGCTACAAGTGCATGCTGGGACATATGGGCCACACATGAATAGGGTGTTACTAGCCAAGAAAATAATGTTACAAGGTTATTTTTGGTCAACCATAGAGACAGACTGCTATCAGTTTGTGCAAAGATGTCACAGTTGTCAAGTACATGGTAACTTCATTCACGCACATCCACAGCAGCTCCACAACATGTCATCACCCTAGCCTTTTTCAACATGGGGAATAGATGTTATTAGAGCTATCCGCCCAGCAGCTTCTAATGGACATTAGTACATCCTTGTAGCTATTGATTACTTTACTAATGGGTGGAGGTAGCTTCTTACAGGACAGTGTCAGCCTCTGTGACTGAAAAGTTTATCATAAACAATACCATTACCTGATATGGGGTCCCGCATTAAATTATTTCTGATAATGGGACAAATTTTACAACCAAAAGGGTCGAGGATTTCCTACAGGAGTTTCATATCAAGCATCACAGGTCCTCCCCGTACTGTCCTCAGATGAACGAGGCTGTGGAATCCGCCAATAAGAATCTAACTAAGATTCTTAAAAAGAGGGCAGAAACACGTAAGAATTGGCATGACAGGCTCCCATACGCTTTGTGGGCTTATAAAACATCAATCCGGACTTCAACTACAGCAACTCCATATTCTCTAGTGTATGGTATGGAAGCAGTCTTACCTATAGAGGTGGAGATACCATCGCTCAGAGTCTTGAAAGAAGCAGAGTTGGAAGAGGCAGAGTGAATTGAGGATCGCTTTGTTCAACTAAACTTGATAAATGAGCATCGATTGCAAGCTATGCATCATACACAATGTTATCAGAAACGCATAGCCAAAGCCTATCAAAAGAAGATCCAACCTAGAAGTTTCTTACCAGGGGACCTGGTCTTGAGAGCTATACATTTCCCTAATGGTCGTGGCAAGTTCGGACCCAACTGGCGTGGACCGTTCGTAGTCAAACAGGTCTACTTTGGAGGAGCAGTAATCCTGGAGGACAAGGACCACGTCGAACAATCGGAGCCAGTTAATTCATGTTACCTAAAAAAGTACTATCAGTGATCATGAACCGTGTGTCCTCACTTTGTGACACTATCATCTTTCTCCATGCATGCATGAATTCATTTTATCAATGTTTTTCTGCATCCATGTAGCCTTGCATCTTAGCACATACTAACTCCCATTCAGCATACACATATATAGGCAGATGATTGTCGTCATCATCACATGCATGGATCTTAGTCCAATGATGATAAGCAGAATATGCTTGCCAATGTTGGGAATGCGTAGCACCTCCTTAGGTAGATACTATTCAAGTAACCTAGGGAGTGAGGGAGCCACCTTTCATCGTGAATTGGGCGAAGCATCCAAGCCGCTCAGGGAACACACACCTCCCAAAGGGAGATAAAATGTTAGGGGCTAGAATGAGAGTGTGAGAAATAAAATAAAAAATGTATATCTGTGAAAGGACGTAAAATAATTAGAAGACAGAAGTTGCAGATAGAAGTCAACCCTAAAGAAAGAGACATGACAGGTAACGCTGTCCCTACAATTTATCTTGGAGAGGAGTTGGAGTGAATAGCTGGGAAGCATGGTCCAAAAGGGCCTAACCAACCCTTTAAATAGCAGCAGCTCCCCACCATAGACCAGGTACCTATTACCTCCAAGCCTGGGATAGGGTGAACCCACATGCCTATAAGGGAGAAAGAATAAAGAAAATAAAATAAAAGAGCAAGGGTATGGTTTAGTGGTGTTCAAAATGAAGCCTAGGGCACAATATTACATTTCCAGAGAGCCACCTAAAAAACTAGGGGCTTGGATAGAGTCTCGTGAGGATTGGAGCTACCATTCCCTTGTATACATTGCAATAAGCATTCCATTATTGAGGACGCTAATAAGATCCCACAAATTATTCAACATACATGCATTCTTCTCATAAACATCATTCTAAAAGTGTCGCAGGGTTTAATCTGGTTCTTTTAGCTGGGACATGTTAGCAGTTTTCAGCCTAAGAGGATATGGAGGACATCGCCTAAACCAGGGGCATGCAAGGTGCTCTTATTGGTTAGGGACATTTATGTCAAACCAGGGGCATGTCAACTATCCTATAGTTAGACACATTGAGACAGTACTCAACCAAAGGCATGCAAGCTGCTCTTATTGGTTAAGGCCATTTATGTCAAACCAGGGGCATGTTGGTTTTCCTATGGTTAGACATACTGAGCCAGTACTCGACTAGGGGCATGCAAGCTGCTCTTATTTGTTAGGGCTATTTATGTCAAACCAGGGGCATGTCAGCTGTACTATGGTTAGACATGCTGAGCCAGTACTCGACCAGGGACATGTCAGCTACTCTATAGGTTGAGGACCCCCGTAATCTACCCAGGGGGCATACCAGATACCTCATTCGGCTTCTTAAACACCATATGTTGGCTCAGTCATCAAACAATTCTGATCATCAGGGTTTGATGGTTGTCTCTCATTATTTTGGCACCTGGTCAAGACTAGTTGGTAACCAGGATCTCCTGCCAGGGCTATGCGCAAGAGGTAGTCTGTTCAATAGCTCGTTGTTTAGTCAATTCCTGATTGTAACATTCAACTTTGGGCTAGTCTTTCTGATTTTCAATACCACTTGTGCTACACTCTTTCTGTTTGCATTGGACTTTACAAAATGCTGTTGAATGGAAACAAAGTTGAAGCCTATTTCTAAACCAATGTTTTGAGATTGTTCTGCAGGAGCTCTTCTTCTCTTTCTGGTGTAGCTTGAATCAGGAGAAGTTGAAACCCCCTATTGATCATGGGTTTCCTCACGATGATCATACCTTTGCACTACTCAGATGTTCTCCGAGCATGGAATGGGAAATTAACAAAAAGTGATCGTGACAAGCTACGGACTTGGGACATCTCCTCAAAGTTTTAGGATATTGCAAAGGTGGAGGTTTCTCGATACTTTTTGTGTGCAGCTACTTGGTTCTGGAAGCCAACCCATCATGTATTCCACTTCGGAAGAATCAAATTGAATCCTACTTTGGAGGAGATCCATCGAGTGTGCTATCTGCAGAAGTTCCTGGGATCCACTGTGTTTATGCGGCATGACAGATACTCCTCAGTCCTGAGTGAACTGACCAGCCAGTCAACTGGTGATTGTAGTCGTCAACTCATCAGTTTAGACGGACAATCTCCTACCTACAACTGGCTTACTTTGACAAGGTGGCCAAAATGCGCACCTCCTTGGATGATGAGCTATGGTTGAAAGGTTTTGTTGTTCGCTACTTAGGAGAGTTGGTTTTCAGCCATGGTCGAATGGTTGTGAACGTTGAAGTTGCCGAGATTGCTTTGGCAGTGGTCACCCGTCAGATAGACTTGGCCCCAGTTATCCTGGCAGAAACTTACCGGGCTTTAGAGAGATCATTGCGAGGTCTGGAGCATATCCCGCATCGTAAACTTTTCCACCTTCGATTGACTGGTCTGATATCCTGTCATGTCCTTGTCATCAAGCTAATTTCCCAAACTATCAAATTGGCATCCGTCAACTTGCCATCTCTCGGTCGGTAAGTCTGAAACTTGCCGTATCACCTCTTGGTCGGTAAGTCCAAAACTTGCCATATTTCTCAATCAGTAAGTCTGAAACTTGCCATCTCTCAGTCAGTAAGTTTGAAACTTGCCATATCCCTTCTCAGTCGGTAAGTCCAAAACTTGCCAACTCTTGGTCGGTTAGTCCGAACTTGCCATCTCTCGGTCAATAAGTCCGAAACTTGCCATATCCCTTCTCGGTCGGTAAGTCCAAAACTTGCCAACTCTTGGTCGGTTAGTCTGAACTTGCCATCTCTTGGTCGATAAGTTCGAAACTTGCCATATCCCTTCTCGATTAGTAAGTCCGAAACTTGCCATTTCTCAGTTGGTAAGTCTGAAACTTGTCATATCCTCCTTCGGTCAGTAAGTCCGAAACTTGCCATATCCTATCCGATCAGTAAGCCCAAAACTTACCATCTCTCGGTCGGTAAGTTTGAAACTTGCCTTATCACCCCTTGGTTGGTAAGTCCGAAACTTGCCATATCCCTTCTCAATCGGTAAGTCCAAAACTTGCCATCTCACGGTCGGTAAATCTGAAACTGTCATATCCCCTCCGGTCGGTAAGTCTGAAACTTGCCATATCCCGTCTCAGTCGGTAAGCCCAAAACTTGCCATCTTTCGGTCGGTAAGTCCGAAACTTGCCATATCCTCTCTCGGTCGGTAAGTCCGAAAATTGCCATATTCCCTCTGGTCAGTAAGTCCAAAACTTGCCATATCCTCTCTCAGTCAGTAAGTCCGAAACTTGGCATTTCCCTCTGCTCAGTAAGTCCAAAACCTACCATATCTTCTCTCAGTCGATAAGTTCGAAACTTACCATGTTCCCTCTGGTCGGTAAGTTCGAAACTTGCCATATCCTCTCCAATCGGTAAGTCCAAAACTTGCCATCACTTGGTCGATAGGTGCGAAACTTACCATGTCCCATTCGATGCTTACTTAGAGAGTTTGGAATCGATGGTGCCCCCCTTTGGTCGTGTTCCAGATAGACTAGACCAACCTCCTTCTTTAGGCTGGTACCCCGAACTACCCGATTGACACCCGTGAAGGTGTCTATAATTTTGGTCAGCAGGTCTGGTATCCTGTCATGCCCCCTTTCTCTTGGGTTGGTAGCCCGAACTACCCGGTTGACAACCATTACAATGTCTAGAGTGGGTTGATAACCCAAACTATCCATTCCACAAGTCCGATAAATTTGTGCCATTTGATTCTCAACGACTGCTTGAGAAATAGTGGTCTTCTCCACCTGTTTCTTTTTCCTTGTAAGAGAGGGCGGGGGTGTCTTTGTCAACCCTGACCATCAGTCTTTGTTCCATTCGTCCTTTGACCTTGCTAAGGGAGGGGCATCTGTAGACACTCCATATGCTTGCAGCTGGATCCTAAACCTAAACCCAAAACTATCCTAAATCTTAGACTTAGCAAACCCTAATCCAAAACCCTAAACCTAGCCTAAACCTTAATCCAAAATCCTAAACATAGCAAACCCTAGTCCAAAACCATAAACCTAGCCTAAACCCTAATCCAAAACCCTAGACTTAGGAAACCCTAGTCCAAAACCCTAGACTTAGGAAACCCTAGTCCAAAACCCTAAATCTAGCCAAAACCCTAATCCAAAACCCTAAGCTAGCATAAACCCTAAACCTACCCTAAACTCAAATCTAAAAACTCTAACAACCTATAATAACCTCTAACCACCTAAACAAACCCTAACCATTTCCCACTCCACCATAACAACCTATGATAACCTCTAACCACCTAAACAAACCCTAACCACTTCCCACTCCACCATAACAACCTACAACAACTTGTAACCATATAAACAAACCTAACCACTTCCCACCTTCATCATAACAATCTATAACAACTGTAACAACTTCCAACAACCCATAACAAACTACCTTAACAACCCAAACAATCCATCGATTGCAAGCCTATAAATACCCCCATTTGCAAGAGAAAAAGATGGGGAAAAAGTTTGAGAAGACAGAAATCAAGGAGAGATCACCAACTAGAGCAACCAAAGGAAGCTCAGATCAGTGAGGAAGCTCGGAGAGGAGAAAATCAGAGCTCAGGCCAGCTCCGACAACGTCTCCGTCGAGCTCCGACGGTCACCACCACTGCCAGCTCAGGTATGCCCCGATCAGAGTTCAATTTCCTTTCATTTTTGTTCCCTAGGTCCTCCTCAAACTCCTTGAGGTGTTTCCAGTAGAGCCTAGCAGCTTCCTTGGCTCGAATTAGGTTTTTAAGGGTCGTCGAACCCGATTTTCCGGTAGGAGAGGTGGGGGCACGAGTCCAGTGAGTGATTATGCCCTAGTGGGTGTAAATTGATTGGCCTCTGGCTCTTTTTACTCCTCCTCCACTCTAGAAGCCTTTCCTCCACCCTGGAATCTGCTGAAAGAGAGCCGTCAGACGCAACCCCATCGTCGTTGGAGAAGACGACTCCTGGAAAGACCGTACGGGCACCTCTCACTTCGCAGCTCCCCTCCGATCATCGGGACACCATCCTCACCTCTCCCCTTGGACTCCGGAAGCCATAGGACCCCCGTCTTGAGCCTCGATCGCACCCCGCACTCATCGTCGAAGTCAACACAGAGCTTGATTGGGAGGAGGAAGAGCAGTGCCACCTGCCTCTAAGCGATGGGAAACACTCCTTCCCGCGCCCTCATCACTCCTAGAACCCTGGAACGCCACGTCGCTTCTCCAGTCGCCCTTTCTTCTCTAGGACCGTCGCTGAAGTCGCAACGCTGGCCAGGGAGGTGGGAGGAGGCCTCCGACCATTGGCTGCTAGATCATAGCCATTGGATCTGTCCCTTTTTCTTCCCTCTAGCTCACAAGGTGCTTGGATGCTAGATCAAGCATTGGGGAAGCCTCCAGATGGCCATTGACGACGAGGTACAGTCGTTGGTGGCCGTCGATCTTTTTCTTTTTTTTTGAACTTCTTTTAGAATTGTAGACACCTTGGTTTTGAAGCCACTTGGTAGCAAACTCCTCCGGATGATGCTCTGGTTGCGACCACCAAAATCCTAGCCCACTTAAGCCCATTCAAGCCCACACTAGCCCACTCTGACTTAATTAAAATTAAAATCAAACAAAACACATTTTAGATCCATTTAAGATCCAATTAATAAAATAAGAAAACCTAATTCAAGTCAAAACCAAGTTTAAACCCACTAAAAATCTAATTAATGAAACAAAAACCCTAATTCAAATCAAAGTCATATAAAATCCACCTAAAATCCAATTAATCGAACAAAAACCTTAATTAAACCCAAAACCCAAATTAAAACAATCAAAACCATAATTGATCCCAAAGTCCAAATTAAAATAACCAAAAATCCTAATTAAAACACAAAAACCTAATTAACAGTCAAAATTAACTAAAATCCATTTAATCGAGTGAAAACCTAATTAAACTCTAAGTCCCAAAATTCAAAATCAAATTTAAATCACAAAACCCTAATTAAGAACTTAAAATAAAAAATCCAAAAATCCATAAAATCCCAAAACAAAAATAAAATAAAAACCCAAAATAACTAAAACCTAATCTAAAAGCAATTAATTAAACCTTAATCACAAATTTAATTAAAATCAAAAAACTTAAATAAAAGCCTAAGTTAAAATTCAAAATCCTAATTTTAAAACTTAAATTTAAAAACCCTAAAATCCATGAAAATCAAAAAAATAAAATAAAACCAAAAAACCTAAAATAATCAAAACCCTAAATCAAAAGCTAAATAAAATACTTAATTAAATTAGGTGAAAATCATTTAAATGAAATACTTGATTAAATCAAGTAAAAACTAATGAAATCTGAATTTAATCTAATCAAATCCAAAATTTAAACCAACCAAATCAAAATTGGAAATTAAATCAAATAAATCCAAAACCAAAAATCAAGAGAAAACCATTTAATCCATTTAAAACCAAGACAAATCATTTAATTAAATTTAAATTATCAAATAAAACCCTAATCAACTTAAAATATTAAAACACAATTAATCAATCCAAATCCCCAAATCAAATCAAAATTCATCAAATTAATCTTAATTTTAAAACACAAAACAAAAGAAAAAAGAAAAAGAAAAACAAAAGAAACCAAACCCTAAGCCCATTTCGTAAGCCCAATAAGCCTAATCAAATCTTAAACCAGAAAACTTTATAAACTCAAAAATAATTCCGACGAGCCTTCACCGCCGGTGACCCCCGATTTTTCTGGCGACATCGCCGACGCCATTTCTGACAGATCTCGCAATCACCGGCGCGTGATCCTTCATCTGCGCAATCTCTGGACCTTCCTCTTCCGTGGGTACCCTCGATCCTATAGGGTTTTGAAACGATTTCTTGCATATTTTTGTTATTTTTCACTTATTGCATTTCCTTTTCTTATTTAATCATAGATCCCACTTGAAAATCATGTTTTCACTGTGAATTGAACTTTAGTTTCATGTTTTGACCCATTTAGCACATTTGTGTGAATTTTACACTTTAGACCCTGAGTTTTCAAGAAACTGTCAAAGTTCAATTTTCACACCTTTAGTGCCACATTCACATTTGATCCATCACTTGCATGCTGAAATAGAAGTCATGAATGCAGTTTCCATTCAGATTCTCATTTTTTTTGTGAATTTTGCGTTTTAGTCTCCCATATTTGTCCTTTATTGTGTTTGCATCATTTTATTGATTTTCCCCTCCATGTTTTCTTACAAGCAACATCCTCTGGACATTTGACACACATTTTGACATAGTTTAGACCATGCATCACTCTCATGCAAGTAGTTATTACATCTGGCCCGGGAAATGACCAAATTGTCCCCTGTGCCTTCAATTAACGCATACATATTAGCATGATTAGAGTAGGATCCAGGTTTAGCAAACATCCATCTAGCCTTTAGCAAGCAATCTAGACTAGAAAGATTAAGTTTCTCGGGCGTACGAGGGTGCCTAACACCTTCCTCGTGCGTAATAAGAATCCTTACCTATCCTCTGGTTAGCAAACATCTAGCTTTCACATCTGTACCTTGGGCATTCATCTTTTTGTGGTTTTCCTCGTCTTTCCCTTAAAAGACTAGGTGGCGACTCCTCATTCCTTTTTCCTTTATCTTTCCTTTCGCTTTCGCCTTCTTGGCATGGCTGTGATACCTTCCCCCTGACGCGACTCCTCGCCGGACCTCGGGGTCGGCATGGTCACAAAAATAACTTCTTTTCTTTTCTTTTGTTTGTGTTTAGGTCCTTTTATTTTTCATTTAAGTCCTTACATTAGTTTTTTAATCGTTTTAATAATCTTTTGTTTTGTAAAATTGCAGTGTGATCCTTGTAAATTTCTTTAAATATTTCACAAGCTTTAAATTTTGACATAAAATCCTCTGATTTAGTTTTCATTCATTTTAAGTCCATAATTTGGACATAAAACCCTGAACTTCATTAAAATTGTTCTGAATGCATGATTTTCTGGTACAATTGCAAATCTAACCCTGTAGATTCAAATTTTTACTCAAATGTGCACATAATTTCATTTTAAACCCTGAAGTTCACTAAATTTACAATGAATGCATGTTTTTATGGCATATTTGCAAATCAGTCCCTGAAAATTCATGTTTTCATCCATGAGTCCACTATTTTGCACATTTAACACTAAGTTTCTTCAAAATTACATTGAGCACATGTTTTTACCAAATTACATTACAAATTGGACCCTAGGAATCCTGATTTTACCAGAAATGCACAATTTTGCACATTGAACCCCTAAAATTGCATAAGATGTGTTTTCTTTAACATTTTGCTGATTTAGCCCTAGAATCTCAGCCTTTACTCAGGAACATGTAATTTTTGCACCAACACCCTTGGAAATTTACATGTTTCACCCATGCTTTCATTTTACACATTTTGTTACCCTTTTTCATGCATATATTCTCAAGCTTACTCTCTTTTATCATGCACTCATTTCAAACTTATTTCAAATTGGTTTTCACATTATTTCCTGGATTTCTTCCGATTTTCATGATTTTGATTTTATTTGGATTTTCCTCACTCGATGGCGTACATTAACAGGCTTGACAATGCCGACATGGACCCGAATGAGGATTATTTTCTCACATTTGATTTTCTCGGATTTCCTAAGTTTCCACTATTTTACGTGGCACCTTTCGAATATTTCCGATTTTCACGATTTTCCTCATCGCCCAAGGGTTTACAGTAAAGTGGCATTTTCAATGCCTACATTGTTCCCCATATTATTTTCCCTATTATTTCTCTTTATTCATTTCTTCTCTTTGACTTGGTATATTTCCTCATTCATCTTAGGCATATGCATTCAAGGTAAATAAGCATACACATGCTAGATCATTAGCAAGCAGGAAACCTAGAAAGACCGATTTCATCGGGCTCATGGGAGTGCCTAACACCTTCCCCATGCGTAACAAGAATCCTTACCCTTTCTCTAGCCCGCACTGATTTGTGCACTACATCCATTAGGCACAGAGCATACACGCCTTCCTTTGCATTCATTTGCATCGTTTTCTTGCATTCATATGTATCTTGGTTTTCCTTGTCTTTCCATTAAAAGACTAGGTCGCGACTCTTTTTCCTTATCCTTTTCTTATCCTTCCTTGGTGTTTCCGAGTCTAGTCTCCTTCTTCGGATTCACCATCTTCGTCATGACCATATCGGGACTCCTCGTGTGTTTCCACGCACCTTGTAGTCGTACAGGATTCCACTGGCATGGTCACACAAATTGTCTAACTTTTGGCTAGGCCCCCTACAGAGGAACAAGAACAAGAATGGCGCACATGAGTGTCGCTGGAAAGAACTTGGGAAAAGGCAGGAGGACGAACATGCCTGATGAGACCCGATGGATTCTTTAGGAAAGAACTAGGAGAGAGTGGATAAACCCCTGAAGTTCCAACATCCTCGGAGCTTGCCGGCTCAGACAAGGTAAGGTCGACTATTCTAGGGTGTGCACATGCAAGTGTAGGTGTGGGTGCAAGTGTATGTGCTAGTGTGTGCATCGCCTCCTGTGGGTTGACGACAATGGCTCCATTGTCAATCAAATCCTGGACAACATTCTAGAGAGCAAAACACTTGTTTGTCGAATGTCCATCAGTGCGATAGAATTGGCAGAACAAGCTTGTCTCATACCACCTAGGAAGCAGGTCCGGTAGCGGACGAACCTTTGGTAGCTGTAGGAACGACGCAACTCTAGGAAAGATGCCACTCAACGAATCTCCGAGTGGGGCGAAGTCGCTTTCCCTACGGCGAGGTTGCCTTTGCCATTGTTGCTACCCTTACTGAGCTGACGCAATGTGACGCACCAACTCAATAGTGGTGTGTGGGTGTGTGATGCATGTAGAACTAGATGTTGGTGAGGGTACAAACATAGATGTGGTTGCTGCATCCTGCGTGCCAACGACAATAGTCCCACTGTCGATCAAATTCTGAATAATATCTCGTAGAGTATGACAATTATCAGTCGAATGCCCCGAGGCTCGATGATAATCACAATATACGCTTGCATCATACCACATACGAAGTGAAGTTGGTGGGGGACGTGGATCGGGGAGTCTCAAAAGCAACACAACCTGAGGAAAAACAGCACTCAGTGGCTCACCCAATGGAGTTAGTCACTTTCATCGCGACGGCCTTGCTTCCATTTAGGTTGCTGTCCTTGGCGAGTAGATGCGATGTGATGCACCAGCTTAACGGTGGAAAGTGTTTGTACAGTGTGTAATGATAACCTATGTGTTAGGACTTGAACCTGATACTGAGATGGGCAGTGAGTATGCTATGTTGTGTGTGGTGTTGAGCTCGAGAGCAACAACTGTGGCACCGGTACGGCTCTAGCAACGGACTCGAGAAATGTTGTATTCTCACATAACTAAAGGGCTAGTCCTTAAGTGATTGCGATGCATGCTGCAACAAGTGCAGTTGTGGTGCAGGAGGTAGAGATAACGCCCCCATCGCCAGAGTAGTGTGATGCTGGGGCAATGGTATGGGCGATGGTGCAGAGGGGTGAGCCTGCAATACTATAGTGGTCTGCACTAGAACCTCAAGAGTAGAAAGAGGAGGACTCTTAATAGGATTAAGATAAAGAGCCATGTGCTCAAGCCTCCGGGCCAAAGTTCTCAAGCACTAAGCTTGCATGGCCGAAGACCCATCAAAGGATAGGTCAGAAGGCTAGAGCAGACCAGGAGTGGTTCCTAAAACAGACGCAACCACAACTGGTTGTACTCCTAAAACAGGAGGGCCTATGAGATAGGGTGTAGCTGGCAGAACTTCTGAGACCCTCATGGTAGTCACCACAATTGACTCGGTGACGGGCCCTAGATCGACTTGTGTCTGCCGCTATCACAGAAAAGGAAGTAGGGATCCTCCATGACTCCTGAATCAGGACGCATGGTGGGAAGAAGAAGCAACCAAAGTGAGAGAAGGAGGATCTGAACGTAGGACCCCCATAAAAACAATAACTGGAGGCTTGCAAGTCTGCAGGGCCATGGCTAGCCGCAAGTGAATATGAATGGAGCTACGACGACAGACAAACACACGAGCTCTAAGATGAACTACTATCAAAAGTGACCAATAGCTTGGGAAAAGGCAAGAGAAAGTAACCACGAGAGGCCGCCCCCAATGGAGACACCCGAGCTCCTAGCTGAGAACCTCACAACAAGATACATGTGGTGAACAAGCAAGAGAAACAGGCATCAGATACTGAACAATGACACAAAGACAAATGCAAGTTCTTAAAGTGGCATGAATGATACGCATGCATATGAATGCAACTAATATGCTCTCTCTCATCAATCTAGTGTGCCCTACCAAGCTGTCTACTCTAAGATCACACATGGGTAAATGGGTCTCTGACTCAGGCTAGAAAATAAGGTCCCCACTCTAAATCCTGGCCAAAGTGCATGCAATGAAAGGGTGGTGCGTTGATGGCCTCATCTCTTGCAGTAATATGAAGCTGTACCCTCTACTAACACCGACACGACTCCAAACAAGGAGGGACAAACTAGCAACATGTCCTACACCAAAGCTATAAAACAGGCTACCAAAATTATCCTTCACAAACTGTAGTGGGCTCAGAGGAGAAGATGCATGTCCTATATGATTAATCATGCAATATGCTTTTGTGTTTTTTACTTACGTTTTATTAACTAGGGGAAAAGAGTTTGAATTGATCTCTAGTTTGGACTTATTAATTGTTTCTCTAAATTTGTGTATTTTATTTTAAACCAGAAAGGAGAACAAACATGTCTCTACTCTCCTAGGCAAATCAAATGCGAAAGGGGAAGAAAACACACAAGTAAGGCAAACAGGCAAACAGGCAAACAATCAATAAGCAAAAGGCATGATCATGTCATTTGCGAGTGTCGTAGCATCATGATTGTGAAAAGAAAATATCCATCAAATCAAAAGGCAAGACATATAACATGTGAGTGCAGTGATAGAGCAAATGTGTAAAAGAAAGTGTGAAAGGCATGTTAAATAAGCAAACAAGCACAAGCAAGGTAAATAAGCAAACATGTGAGGCCAAAGCCTCAGAAAGCAAACGAAAAGTAACTAACTTGAAAGCCAGAAGCTGCTAGTCCTTAGTAGAGTCACCAGTTTTGTGACCATGCCCGTCTGGGAATCTGGCGCGGAGTCGTACCAAAGAGAGGTGGCCACAACCATACCAAGATGGCGAAGACGCAAGATAAGATAAAACGAAAAAATTCAGAGTCGCCACCTAGTCTTTTAAGGGAAAGGTGAGGAAAACCACAAACAATCTGCAAAGAAATGAATGCATGTGATGCAAATGAAAAGGCCAGATGTTTACAAACAGGAGAATGGGTAAGGATTCCTATTACGTACGGGGAATGTATTAAGTACCTCCGTACGCCCGAGAAACTCAATCTTTCTAGTCTGATTTGCTTACTAGAGGATGAATGAATGCTAGCTAGGTCTAGATTGTGCTCTACTCATGTTAATATGAATGCCAAGTCAAGATTAGATGGATGTGCAAGATGCATACGAAAATTGCGAAGAAAATCACGCGAAATGACGGAATAACGAAACATGAAACGACAAAGAAAATCATATGAAATGACGATATTTTTGGCGAGAATGGCTCGGGAAACATACCGACCTCAAGAGAATCTAAAATGCAATCGACTCAAATCATTAGAATCATAGAAAACATCACGGAAATCAAAATGGAAAAATTGCAAAGAAGTCCACATAAAACAACCAAATGGTGACATATGACAAAAATCACATGAAATGACGATGTTTCTGAAAAGAATGCTCTGGAAAACCATATCGATATCAAAAGGATCAAAAGTAGGGTCAACTCGAATCATCGGAATCAGGGAAAAGGTTGTGAAAATCAAAAAGGGAAAAATAATCCGCGATTGGGCTAATGTGGGCCTTTTGGTCAGTTAATGTATGCCCTCGGGCAATGAAATCCAAATCAAATTGAAAAATCCAAAAAATGTGGAATAAAGGGAATCAAATCAAATATCAAATGAGGGAATCTGAAAACGGGTTAGAGAAAAATCCACGGAAAAATACATTGAATGTAGGCTTACTCAAAAAGGATGGGATGATGTGCAAATGCAATGAAAAACTATGTAAAATGTATGAAAATATACCTAAATGTATAGAAAATGCTGAGGAATGATTTATGTGGAGATTATGCATGATTTAGTGCAAAAACTAACATGCATGTGTATGAATTAATGGCATGAGGGCGATTGGGTAATTTCACATGACTAAGTATGATGAATATATGCATGTGCATGATGCATGGTCTAATATATGCAAAATGTATGCAACATGTTGGGAAATGGTTATTTACAAGAAAACTTGATGGAAGCAAGGTTTTAAATACGAGAAAATAATGTAAATATGTGTAAGGACAAGATCAAGGACTAAAATGCAAAATTCATGAAAAAGGGGAAATCCTGATTAAAGTATATTCAGTGACATTTATCTTAATGTGCAGGTGTTGGATTAAATGAAAATTGTGGTTCTATGGTGTGAGATGTGTGAAAATTGCATCTTGGTAATTTCCTGAGAATTCAGGGTCTATTGTGCAAAATTCACACATAAAGTGCAAATGTGACCAAAATATGAAATCAAAGATCATTTTACAATGCAAATATGATTTTTAAGTGAAAACTATATTTAAGTGCAAAATTATAAATAAAAAAGTGAAACAATTAAAACCCTAAATGATGAATTTAAAATTAGTCTAAGGGTCTGGATGCAAATTTCTTTCACTCAATAACAGTATTTCAGGAATTTAGGGGCTTTCATGCAAAGTTCTAGGGTTTAAATGTGATGAAAATTAGACTATTATAATGATCAGTATGATTTTAAAGTCTTTTAAGAGTCTAAATGCAAATCTAATAGAGAAAATTCATTTTAAAAAGCTCTAGGAGCATGATGTAGATTTTCAGGACTTAGTTGCCAAGAAAATATAATTGTAGGAGTTTAAATGTGAGAAAACACATATTAATGCAATAATCATAAAAAAAATAAAACATGCAGGGGACCATAAGCAATTTTATAGAAATAATAAAAGAAATAAAAGTTATTTAAAACTACAAGGGATTTAACACAAAAAACAAGACCTAAAAGTAAAGATTTAAGGACCTAACTGTGAAAAACCTAAAACTAAAGGACCTAACACTAAACCTACCTTCTTCGAAGTTCACTGGAGGATCGTCGATGTCCTCACTCTGACACGTGCTCCGGTGACTGACCTACGACGTTGCAGCAGCGAAGGAGCTCCATTGATGGTCCAGGAGGCCGGAGGGAGGCCAAGCGAAGCTCTCCAGCAAGGTGGACAAGATTGGGGCGGCCTGAGGCTCTCACCCCACCTTTGGCTCCAGCGATGTGGCCTGTCGACGCTGGGGAAGATGATGACAAGATGGCAGCGACGCTTTGGTGACCGAAAGGCACAGGCGAAGGTCGAAGGAGCTTCAAGGTAGCACGAGGAGGCTTCCAGAGGCATCGACGAGGGCTAGGGATGTCTAGGGATGTCTAGGGAGTTCCACCCATCCCCTGCGCTTGAGACAACCACGGTGGAGGTAGGGGTGGCACTCTGGGCTTTGGAACAGCAGCGCGGTTGCGTGGAGAGGTTCCTGACGGCGAGGTAGAGCCTCCTGAGGTGGTGGTGTGGAGGGGGCGCGACTGGAGGCTTCTAGCAGCTTCCACAGCGACGGTCGGCGGTTGCAGGGCCGTGATGTCGGCGTTCCTAGCAGTAGGAGGCCAGCAGGTCCCCTCCTGAGTGATGGAGACTGAAGGAGGAGGAGGAAGAGAGAGAGGCTTCAGGAGCCTCCTCCCAATCCAAGAGGCCAGTGGCCTCACCAGTGGTGGTGAACCCACCACCGAAAGGGAGGGAGACGGCGTGCAGGGCCGGTATCTCCGACGACACACAATTCAGAGGGCTATGACTGGATTGGACGGAGCTAAAAAATGAAGATTTGAAGCAAAACAAAAGGATTACCTAGGTGGATCCTCTGTCCCTTCCGGCGAGTGACGGCGACGCTCCTTTGGACGATTGCTCTAGCGACGGTAGCTAGGGCTTCTGAAGGTGAAAAAGGCTGAAGGGGGAGCTCTAGATGTCGTAGATTGTTGGGCTCTCTTTGGGGTTCAAGTGGGTTCTCTCCTTGGGTTCAAGCGCGAGGTTTCTCAGTGGGTTCCAACTATGAAGAACTGTCGACGGCTAGTCCTTTTAAACTCCGGTAGGGTCTCCCACTATCATTGATCCTCCTCATCAGTGGCTAGGCACCGTCCGATGCTCACGTGAGCTAGGAGGGTGGCTAGAGATCACGGGAGGAGGAGATAGGAGATCTCGGAATTTCACCGGAGATGGGGGGAACGCCAGAATTATTTTTTTTTACTTTCCTAAGTTTGTGATTGAAGAGGAATATGGGTGCTGTGGGCGGGCCTGACAATTGAGCTTTTCATTTTAGCTTTTTTCGGCTTTTTGTTTTTAAGTGCTTTTTAAGGGATTTGGGGTTTTAGATTTAGGTTTTTAATTAGGTTTTGTGATTTTAATTAAATTTTTTATTTTGTGATTTAAGGTTTAATTAATTGATTTTTAATTAGGGACTTTTGGATTTTAATTAGGGTTTTAAATATAATTAAGTGATTTTAAATTAGGGTTTTTGAGTTTAATTAAGTAATTTTAAATTAGGGTTTTTTTGGATTTTAATTAGGATTTTGAGTTTAATTATGTGATTTTAAATTAGGGTTTTTTTGGATTTTATTATTTTAAGGTTTTGTGATTTAACTTAGGGTTTTGGGCTTTATTAAGTTTAGTTAAGTGATTTTAATTGGGAATTTTGGATTTTATTATTTTAGGTTTTAAATGGGTTAGATTTAAGTTAAAATGGGTTTAAATGATTGGGTTTATTGATTTTAGTTTGGTTAATTTAAGTTTTGAATTTGATTAATTTTATATTCAGATTTAATTAGTTTTTTACTTGATTTAATTAAGGATTTATTTTAAATTTTGATTTAATTGGTCTTTATTAGGGATTTAATTTTGATTTTGACTTAATTGGTTTTTTGCTTGATTTTTGTTTGGATTAAAGTTTTTATTAAATTAGATTTAATTTTCAAGGGATTTTATTGGGTTTTACTTGGTTAGGGTTTTAATTAAGGTTTTTGCTTTATTAAATTTGGATTTTAAGTGGCTTAAGTGGATTTTATTTGATTAATTGGGATTTTAATTATTTAAATGGATTTTATGTGGTTTAGGTTTGGATTAAAAGTTTTACTTAATTAATTCAGGTTTTTTAATGATTTAAGTGAGTTTTGTTTGATTTTGATTTTGATTTTTATTTATGAGTTTTGCTTAGATTAGGTTAGAGTGGGTTTGTGTAGGCTTAAATGGGCTTAGGCTTAAGTGAGTTTAGGATTTTTGTGGAGTTAGGGTTTAGGTTTGGTAGTCGCAACCAGAGCATCTTTCTAGAGGAGCTTGTTGTCAAGTAATTACAAAATCAAGGTGTCTACACTAGGGAATGTGACAACATTCTTGGGTAGTCGAACACGTCTCCTTGGTTGAGGTCGGGGTCCGAGATACCTGAGGCTGAGGATCATCGAGTCTTGGAGGTCTTAGACTCCCTGACTATCGTCTTAAGGATAGGATTGTGGTCTAAAGGTTGAGGTGTCTTGTGGCATGACAAGGAGGCATGATACTCCTACTATCGCTGTGAGCACTAAGACACGGGTGTTGTCGAGTGTGGAGGTATGACACTCCCTCCTGAGCATCATGTGGAGGATGTTGTAAGGAGGCATACTCTGTGATGGCTAGTGCAGGTGGGACACGTGTCCCATAGCTGGTAGCGTCCTGAGAGACAAGACTATCTTCCCAGAAGGGTTGGCTTTGTGAGGGTTCTCCAGGTGGGAAGATTGCAGGACAGTGGTTGACTCCTGTATAGGGTCGCACACCGTGGCAGTGCAATGAACCTTTGTGACTGCTTGTGGCCCGAGTTGGTTGCCTGGCACTAGGCTTCCTAACTCACTGTGTGTGGTTTTGGCCATTGAGGGCCTCGTTTGTGGTTTTGAGCTAGTAGAGCCCTATTTGCAGTTTTGGCCGGTGTGTGCCACGTTTGTTATGGTTTTTGGCCTATTGGGCCTAGTTGGTCAATTTTGGTGATTTTGGAGAAAATGATTTGTAAAATGATTTTAAGGAAAAAAAATAATATAGATTTATTTTCCGTTGTTTTCGTAGGATGCGTGCAGGGTGACTTTTGTCACTCACATTTTCTTCATGGTTTTTGGGTTGTAGGTGCAGACATATAGGTGGGTTTAAGCATAGTACACATAGTCTAGAGTCTCGTAACTGCACACAGGGGTTCCTGTAGATGATATTTCTGTTTAGCTCATAATTTCCTGTAATTGAATTTGTTTTAAATTGTTATGGGAATTGGAGGCGTTACATACATTGCATTCTGTCATTGTCCCTTAGCTTTCCAACACTACGCCATGCCTCGTTGAAGCTCCTCAGTGGCCATTAGTCTCCTTCTTGGCTAGTGAACCCAACAAGGCTCAGTCGAGAAACGTCGTAGGTGGGGAAAGCAATCCGTAGCATATCATTGCATGATGAGCATCCCATCATGTGTCTCTGATATTTGTTTATGCTTCTTCGTTGATTTAATGGGTTTTACCAATGTTTTATCCACTATAAATCCAGTGATGAAGTTACTGTCTGTAATCTGTAAAACATCTAGTGCGACTTCTAAGCAGATCAATGCAGCGCAATCGTCCAACGAGACAATGCCACGCGTTCATCCTCTGCAAATAGTTGACGTGACAATTTAGGTTTAAGTAGTATAACTGAGCATCACTTAATCTTTTTGTTTGTCTCTTCTTTGGATTTCTCACCTCTGATTTGACTTATTCGCATGTTTTCTATATCATGACATGGCATCTTGCATATCGCATAAGGGTATACATTATCTAGCATTCAATGCCTACATTGGCCACATTTGTGAGAGGACTTAGCCAAGAAAGACCGATTCTCGGGCATATGGAGGTGCTAAACACCTTCTCCATGCGTAATAGGAGTCTTTACCTTTTCTTTGGCGCGTGATGACCAAAATATCGCATCCATTGGCACAGATTCTCACATTTGCATGTTTCATATCGTTTTATTGCGTTTTCTCTTATTTTGGTTTTCCTCGTCTCCCGATTTCAATAACCTAGGTGGCAACTCTATTTTGATTTCCTTATCCTCTAATTTTTGCTTTGCTTTGTGTATATTCGAGTCGAGTTTCTTTCCTTGGATTCACCTCTTCACCGTGACCTTATCTATTCGCAGGTTTGGTTTTTCATACTAACCTGCAAGTCAGTTCTGCTAGCATGGTCACCTCTATAAAACACCAACGTCTATACAGGATGAGTGTGACCATGCTGGTGGAACCCTGCACGACTCTCCGGTGCGTGAAAACACACAATGAATCCTAATGTAGTCACGACAAAGATAGTGAATCCGAAGAAGGAGACTAGACTCGGAAATACCAAAGAAAGATAAGAAAAAGATAAGGAAAAGGAGTCACTACCTAATCTTTTAATGAAAAAACAAGGAAAACCAAGATGCATATGAATGCAAGAAAATGAATATAAATGAATGCATGTATGCTCCATGCCTAATGGATGCAACACTTAACTATTGCGGACCAGAGAAAGGGTAAGGATTCTTGTTATGTATAGGAGAGGTGTTAGGCACTCCCATGCTCCCAAAGAATTCGATCTTTCAAGGTTAACCGCTTGCTCATGATCTAATGTGTGTATGCTTGTTTACTTCTAATGCACATGCCTAAGATGCATGCAAAAACATAACAAATATCCAAGAAACAATGAATAAAAGAGAAATGATAAGGAAAATAATTCGAGGGACAATGTCGACATTAAAAAGGTCACTTTACTGTACACCCTTGGGCGATGAGAAAAATCATGAAAATCGAAAATGTTTGGAAGACGTCACACAAAACAGCAAAAACTTAGGAAATCCGAGAAATTAAATGAAAAAATAATTCTCATTCGGGTCCATGTCGGCATTGTCAAGCCTGTTAATGTACGCCCTCAGACGATGAAAATCCAAATCAAATCAAAATCATGAAAATCAGAGGAAATCCGGAAAATAATGCGAAAGCTAAGTTTGAAATGAGTTTAAAATGTGTGCATGATGCAAGAAAATATGCATGAGAATATATGCATGAAAACAAATAATAAAATGTACAAATGAATGCATGGATGAAATATGTAAGTTTTCAGGGGCCTTTATGCAAAAAATACATGTTTCTGGATAAAGATTGAGATTTTCAGGGTTAAATCTACAAAAATATTAAAAAAACACATTTTTATGCAATTTTAAGGAAGTTGAGGGTTAAATGTGCAAAATTATTCATTTTAGGTAAAAATTAAGATTCCCAAGGTCTAAGTAGTAAATATGCCAGCAAAACATGTGTTTAGTGTAATTTTGAAAAAATTCAAGGTAAAATGTGCAAATTAGTGGACTCATGGATGAAAATATAAATCTCTAGGGTCTGATTTGCAAATGTGCCATAAAAACATGCATTCAGTGCAATATTAGTGAAATACATGGCTTTATATGCAATTCTATGTGTTTTTTGAGTAAAAACATGATTTTCTAGGGTTAGGTTTGCAAATGTGCTAGAAAACATGTGTTTAGTGCAATATTAAAGAAATTCAGGGCTTAATATGCAAATCTATGGATTAATGATAAAAGAAAACAAAGTCTGAGGTTTTTGTCAAATATTTGAAGCTTGAGAATTAGTAAAAGAAAAACACAAGGACCACATTGTAAATTTACCAAAACAAAACATTATTAAAATGATTTATAAATAAATGCAGGGACTGATATGCAAGATGAAAGGATTTAATTGCAAGAAAAAGAAAAGAAAAGAAGTTTTTTTAAAGAAGTTTTAAAAAACACTTGACGGTCGCTGCACCTCACTGGCAATGACTGTCTTGGATGGCTTACTCGATGCCTGATCTTGCATCCAAACGTGAAGGAAGCAAGAGGGAAGAGAGGGGAGAAGATCTATCGGCTTCGATCGGATGCCCATCGGCTGGAAGCTTCCTTCCACCACTCTCATCGGCATCGCGACTCCGGTAACGGCCTAGAGAAGGTAGAGCTATTGAAGGCGTCGGAGCGGCAATCCAACACTCCAGGAAGCTCGATGGCGTGGAGAGGGGAGTTTTCCACCATTTGGAAGCAAGAGAGGCAGCGTGAGCTCCCCTCCCGACCAAGGTCACTGTTGTCCAGGCGACGTTGGCTATGGAGGATGATCGAGGCTCAGAGTGAGGCTCTGAAGCTTCTAGAGGCCAAAGGGAATGCAGACGAAGATTTTCCAATGTTCAAAAAGGAGCTACACTGCGTGAGATGCTCGGTCGATCCTCACTAAGGGTTGTCTTCTCCGACGATGGCGAGTGCTGCAGACGACGAGTTGTTTCCTGTGGCTTCCAGGGGGTTTCGTGGCTTCCAAAGTGGAGGAAAAGCAAGAGGGAAGCATGTCTAGCTAATCTCGATCCTATAGGACACGAATCACTCAGAGGATTTGTGCCCCCACCTTACTCGCTGGAGAATGGGTCCAGCAACCCATAGACTCTGAAATTCCGGCCAAGGAACCTCAATTCTCCACTTGAATAACTCCAGGGAGGTTGAGGAGGACCTAGGGTACAAAATGCAAGAGAACTAAGCTTTGTTTAGGGCATACCTGTGCTGGCAGTGAATGTGGACTTCTTGTGGTCACCGGAGCTCACCAAAGACAATGGCCAAAGCTGGCCTGAACTCTGAATTGCTCCCCCTCCGAGCCTCCTTAGTGGTTTGAAGCTTCTCTAGTTGCTTTGGTTGGCTTGATCGCTTTGGTTTGAGTGATCTCCTCTTGGTTTCTTTCCTCTCAAGCTTTCTCTCTTTTTTTCAAGCTTTTTTCCTCTCTTTTTCTCTTGCAAATGGGATATTTATAGACTTGCAATGGCTAGGTGGTTTGGGTTGTTATGGAGAGTTTATTTAGGTTGTTACGATGAAGTAGGAGGTGGTTAGGGTTTGTTTAGGTTGTCATATGTTGTTATGATGGAGTGGAAAGTGGTTAAGGTTTGTTTAAGTTGTTATAGGTTGTTATGATGGAGTGGGAAGTCGTTAGGTTGTTAAGGTTTGTTTAGGTTATTATAGGTTGTTATGATGGAGTGGAAAGTGGTTAGGGTTTGTTTAGGTTATTATAGGTTTAGGGTTTTGGATTAGGACTTGCTAGGTTTAGGGTTTTGGATTAGGATTTGCTAGGTTTTGGGTTTTAAATTAGGGTTTTGGATTAATGTTTAGGCTAGTTTAGAGTCTAGCTACAAGCATATGGGGTGTCTACAATGAGTGTCTCTCTCTCTCTCTCTCCCCCTCCTGACAAGCACTTCCCACTCCAACCCTGAGCTTCCCCTAGCCACCTACTCCTCCACCTTATCACCTCAACCAGAGTGACCCTTGTGAGTGCAAGTGAGATGAGGGAGCACAACCTACAAGTGAGAACCACAGTTCCAATTGCCCTCTATTGCAATTCTCCCACACTCTCATGTCAGCCATGACGTAGCCCATAGAGCGAAGATCGCATTCCGAAGGAGACCCATAGCCAACCACCACTGTAAACATCGAAAGAGCACATTTAGTGTGCCATGAATACATAGGTACACTCACTTGATAACATAGGCCTCCACCCCCCCTCTTGCCTTGCAATGTCTTCCTTCTCCCCTGAATGACTATGATTTGCCAGATTTTGGTTTAATTGTTTCGATTTGGCTTGCAATAGTTCATGGGTTCATCTGCTTTCTAGCTTTGGTTGTTTACTGTAATGAGCTTGTAGCCTCTTGTTTTTCAACTTTTCCTCCTTCCCCATCATCCTAAGATTATGCCTAGAGTGGTCTTTGCCTTAGGACTCCCGTAGTTCGATCATCCATAAGAAATGTGGAGGCAAGACCCATGCATGTCATGAGCGAGGGAGATGGGTTGAATGCCTTGCTTCTGTTTTGATGCATTTGCAATTCAATTATGCCTTCAACCATGTCATCCTTCTACGTTGGCTTTCAGCATCCTTGAATGCCCCATGTTGCCTTTTTAGTTTGGTTTTCAATTGGCAGGTGTGCTATGACCAATGATTGTTGAAGCTAGAACAAAGCTTCTGGGCATGTTGGGTGGGTGAGAGTCTCCAACTTGGGTTGCTCACGAGGATTCCCAACACAATCCCTTGCCCCATATCTCGTAGTCACAGTGGAGCGTCACTCACATTGATTGTTTGTTTAGCTTTGATCTTCCTAACTGTAATTTTCCTTCTACATGTTTATTTGTGCTAGCATGGTATCTCACATTCATCTCTTAGCATCTATCCTTGTTGTTTTGCTTATTTCTTTTGCCATACACATGAGCAATTGAAATAGAGAGACTGGCATTGTCGAACATACGGGGGTGCTTAATACATTCTCCGTACGTAACAAGAATTCTTAACCTTTTTCTTTCCGTGAAGACCTTGTATGCTTTAACCATTGGCATTAGAGTCTTGCACTTTTGTTTCTTTGTTTTCCTTATACTTGCATATGGTTTTCTTTGTCTCCCGTTTTAAGTAGACTAAGTAGTGACTCCTTTCTTATCCTTTTCCTTTTCTTTTACTTGTTGTTTTTGAGTTGAGATGCTCCTCAGAGACACCACCCTTTTTATGGCTATTTGGCATGCACCGTTTTATCCTACGTCCTCTCAAGTTTTTCCCTCGCTACATTTGGTCACAACTACAACAAAATAATTGTTTTTGGAATCACAAATTAAAAATCATTCAAAGTAATCATAGCAATTAAATCAATTCATTTTGACAAGACCATATTACTGTTGTAAATGCAAAAATAACAAGACCAATGAAAGAGCAACATACAAAATTTCCTCAAAAACTAAAGCTTCCTAGAAGTTCCATAAAAATCGACACTTCTTCACCTTGGAAACTAACGCTTCAAGATCAGTGAAGGCAAGCACCACCAAATACTACCAAAAAAAACAGAAAACACCAAAATAGGACAAAGAAAGGATGAACAAACCAATACACAAAGAGTTTTAACACAAACATAGAAGCTCTAGGACATTAGAGGAGTCAACTAGACACTTCCTCTCGAATAAGAAAGAACGACAACAATAGTAGCAACGCCTTGACGGTCATGCAACGCTAGTAGAAGCAAACACTACCAAATAAACATAAAAACACATAATATGAGAAAAAGGGAGGAACAAACCATTAATTGAAGAGATCCAACACAAATCTACGAGTTCGCTGGATGATCGACAACTTTGGCAAATGCTTCCTTTACAAGAAGAAATACCAATAGCAAGGATGGCAAACACTGAAACTCGCAATACCCATTCTCCTCATGCCAATTGTCAACATAAACTAACATTTTTGACATCGTACCACTGATTTGACACTATTGAGCAAGTAACATGTAAAATATCCACTTGAGTGCACCATACTATATCGAAAACTACAACAAAACCACCATAAGAAACTCTTGGTAAATGAACAATGACTTTGTTCCCAACTACGCCATTCAAACAAGGATTACAAATCCAACGGTTCCAATCACAAGAGCTTAAGGAGCTCAAGCCCTCACTAGATAACTCTTGTTCCTAATAATATCACCAAGCTAGAGGCCTATGCATATGTTCCCTATTAAAAAAGTTTTTTGTCTCAATACCCTCGTTAAAAGTAGTATTGTTGTCAATATCCTCTTTACATAGAAAATTACGTGTATACACTTAATAACTCAAAAATCTTACCTATATATATCTATTGTCAACTGTTGTTTAACTCCATGGAGTCCTTATACCTAACCCATGGTTAACTCATAGGAAAAGACAAACCTGTCGCCACTCACCAATCCTCGTTTACGTTGCACCACTCGCAGAAAGAGAGAAACAACTC
>JAMKQA010001419.1:0-24949 GCA_024699735.1 Posidonia australis
GGTGGTGGTGGCACGGGCTGGTGAAGGGTGATGGAGAAGAAGATGGATGTGGTGAGCTCGTGAGTGAGAGAAGGAAAGGAAAAGAAAGAAAAGAGAAAAGAACGGGCACGCAAATCGAGGCAACTGTGCATCTCCAAATCGGACTCCCCAAGGGTCCCAAAACACAGGCTGATGCACAGAAATCAACCACAATCACACACAGCCAAGAAACAACAGATTATCCATTAATAAACCATTAAACACAATATAGCAAATAATTACATGGTTTATATCAAAAATGGATAATCAGGCCTTGATGTTACACGCCCTAGGGTACAGAACTGAGGATCTTCTGCTCTATCTTCCAAATATTTCATGTTTTCTTTAAAAACATTTTTGATTTTACTTGGTTCAAGGTTGTTAGCTGTGGCAGACCTAACCCGCTCAAGCTGGTGGCAAGCTTAAGTCCTTTGAACGTTTTGGTGTGATTCGCTAGCTATGGCAAAACTAACGCTCCCATTTTACTCAAGTTGGTAGCAAATTTGAGTACTTTGAGCTTAAAGAAGGTGTTTTTATGATCTCATGTGATTTTTGAGTATTTTTCTAACTTTCAAGGAGTTTCTGTGGATTTAACAAAAAATATAAGGGTAGAAAGCAAAAAAGACAAGGATGTTGCCACAATTACAGGCGACTAGACTCATTACCACAAGTACGAGCGACTACCTCATTGCCACATGAATAGACAACTAGACTCGTCGCCACACCAACAGGTGATGAGAATCTTGGAATTCTTTCTTGAGATAATTTGTCATCTCAAGCTTTAATATAAAATATGGGATATTTATAAGTATTATTATGATTTTTCCCAAGATTATTATAATTTCTAGGCTTTTCTAAATATTTATTTATTTATGAAATATCATATAAATCTTTATTAATGCTAGATAATTCCAGAAACTTCTAGAATAATGGATGACGTTAGGATTAATATCAGATATTTTTAACATGGTCAGATATGATATTAATTATCACCATTTTAAATGCTAGAATTATTTATAATTTAAAAAGATAATTTCAACATGTGCTTAATTTCCAAATATTTATTTAATTATGAGATTGGAATTTGTTATAGATATATTTAACATAATTCTTGTAATTATTGGGGATTTTATCTTTTAAATGTGATTTTAACTTTGAATTTGGATTTAAAATTTGATTTTGAATTCAAATATTTTCTAGAATATTCTAGCGATTTTGAAAAGGTCAAAACAAGTTGTTTACAGTTGCTAGATATTTATTGAATCAGTTTTGCATTTTTATTTTAAACGTGGAGATATTTAGAACTCGTTTCCACAAGGAGTAGCAACTAGTTTGTAAAAGCAGATTTTTGTCTATTTTTCTGCATTAGAAAATAGAACTTTCTGGTTTGTTGTCGACCCCTGCAGCAACATATCTAGATATGTCACCAGTCCCATCGACGACGAGTCCTAAATATCCCATTTTTCGAATTTTCAAACAAATTCAATATCTAGATATTTTCTTGACTTGTTTTTGACGAAATCTGACGTCCTCATGCCCAAAAATAGACCGGTGACATAATTCCCGCAATGTGTCTTGTCAACCAACGAAAGCAAAAGACTAGTGGCGATCACAACAGAAGGTGTTGACGTGAGTGGACCTGACATCATCTACACCAACATCACCCCCAAATCTGCATCCACAGTAAGGATTTGCACCTGATAGAGCATGCCAATGGAAAAACTGAAATGGCTTAGGAAAAGTACACACTCGATAACAGTCAGATCAAGGCAATGTGTAAGTGGGTTAGCAATTTGAAATTTCTAGACGAATATGCATCAAATATATCAAAACTTGTGGATCTCAAGAAATACACTTTCAAGGGAATGAAAAGCCATGATTGTTATGTGTTTATGGAGAGACTACTTTCCTTTGCATTTAAAGGTTTATTGCCTAAGCCTATTGTAGATGTACTCACAGATCTAAGTAAATTCTTCATGGCCATTTGCTCCTCCAAGTTGTCTATGAAAGACATAGAGACTTTAGAGGAATTATGGTTCTCATATTATGCAATCTTGAAAAGATATTTCCGCTTGTCTTTTTTGACTCGATGGAACATCTCATGATTCACTTGCCTTATGAAGCTAAAATGGGTGTACCAATATAATATCAATGAATGTATCCTTTCAAGAAATATATGTTATTCTAAAAAAAGCTTGTTTTTTTTGTTATTTCAAGCACTGTACATGTTTTTCTTGAAACGAAAAGTTCGGAATAAGAATAGAGTAGAAAGTTCAATAATTGTACAATATGTTTATGTAGAGGTTGCCACTTTTTATTCGAGAAATTTCTCACCAAAGGTTGAAACAATGTATAATCGAGCACAAAGGAATGATGATATGGGAGTTGAGAAACAAAATGATATAGTTCTGTCTTTTATTTTAGTGATCATCTTTTTGAAAAGGGGAAAGAACGTATACTGACCCAAAGCGAGAAAGATGTTGTAGAGTTATATGTTCTTAACAATTGCGATAATTTCAAACCGTTTGTTCGAGTATTTTTTGCTATCTTTCTCGATATGTCTATTCAATAAATTTAAATAATGTATTATTTTACTATGTTCTAAATTTTCAGTTGGAAGCAATTTAGAAAATAATTAATGGCCTATTGTCCTAGTCTAAAAAATGATGATATCTTAGACTTATTCAGGAAAACATTTCCTAAGTGGTTTAAAAGTCATATAAATTAACTTGATATTAGTCCTAAACAAAACCTCTTAAAGGACTTAACTTATGATCCTAATTTTCAAGTAAAGTTGTATGGAATTTTCTTTGCAAATGGTATCGATTTCACACACAAGAATACAGTAGGGGATTGACTACTCAAAATTCAAGGGTTATGGTGAACGAATCCTGTTATAGAGAAGACTATAATGAGTATTATGGCATCTTAAACGAGATCCTCAAGTTGGAATGCTCCTATAAAAATAAAGTGATATTATTTCTTTATGATTGATATGACCCTAAGGAGGGAGTCACATATAATATCAAGCACGATATTGTAGACGTTATACCAACTAAAAACTTGAGAAGATTTGAATCATTTGTGTTAACTTCACAAGCAGATCAAGTCTGTTATATATTTCAAGTTTCAAGAAAGAGAAAAAAAATGAATCTTTCAATGTAATGAAGATAATAGCACGTGCTTACAATGCTATGGCGGGTGTTGCTACAAATAACGAGTTGGAAGACTTGTATCAACCTGACTACGAGCCTCTACAAACGATAGTTGTAGACCATGCTCTTATCAAGTCTCTATAACTTGACCAAATTCAGTGTTGTAGCAAATTTAGGATGAAGAATGAATGTTTGTAGAAGATGATAGTGAAGACAATGAAGAAAATAAAGAAGAAAAAAGTGTTGACTATAGTGACGAAGATTAATAAGATTTTCTTGTGATTTTGGTATATACCTTCTTTAATTTGCTTTGTAGACTCCTTTTGCACTTGCATTCTATAGATATATATTGATAGTGAAACATTGATCTGTTATTTCAATATATTTTTGTTTCTGAATTTTAATATATACCAATCAATTAAGGTCATATAGAAACTAACTTAGTTTCAATTCAGATTCGTCATGACTTTCTTATTGAGCATTGTCACCATTCTTGTACTTGTAAGTAACATCAACTAACTTGTTTAAATTCAGATATGTTTGGCATGAATCTTACATGAAAATTTTAATGTATTGTTTATAGTATTAGATGGCCAGATTTGGTAGAGGTGATCGACGCTCCAGTGGATGTGGTTCATCAGATCATTGAGGGATCGATCCTAGTACTTGCACAACTGCTTAGTTGCTTGAGTTCATTCATTCACATGGTCTATCACCACCTGGAGCTTTAACAACCAAGGTTTTAAAAGTGGCTCTTTCACCAGATAATTAAGGTGAAATTCAAGTGTGTTAGGCTTTGGAGGCCCTAGTGCCTAATGTGGGACATGTTCTCAGTGGTGTCTGACGCTTGGATTGTGGGTTTCTGGCCTTTTGGCGTGGTGCGGTTCGGGTGCTGTGCTGGCTCTCGTGGGAGTTTTGAGGGTTCGCTCTGTGCTCTAGTGGCGGATCTCGGTTTGCACGAGTCACGTGGACGTGGAAGATCGCGTGGTCTGGTTTCGTGCTTGCGGCTTCCTTTCTTTCCTTCCCTTCTTTCCCTTTCCTTTTTTCTTTTCTTTCTTTCTCCTCCCCAGGGCCCACCCCCACCCCTTCCTCTTCTTCTTTCTTCTTCTTCTTCTTCTTCTTCTTCTTCTTCTTCTTCTTCTTCTTCTTCTTCTTCTTCTTCTCCACCTACGCGTGGGAGAGGGGGAGAAAAGAGAGAGGGGAGGCGGGAGGAAGAGAGGGTTGCGAGAGAGAGAAAGAGAGAGAGATGGCCAGAGAAGAGAGGATGCAGCCACCGTCGTGCCGCCGTCGTCGCGTGGAGGAGAGGAGCAGCTCGTGGTTGGAGGAGGAGCGTCATCGTCCGTCTCGCATCACCTCGTCTTCGGTGGATGTATGCACCCTGTAGATTTTATTTTGATTCCAAATTTGTATCATAGGCGCATGTTAGTGTGCTGGTAATTGTAGTAAATTTTATAGAATTTATTGTGCATTTGTGGGCCATTTATGGCCATATTTGTGATTTGGGGTGAATAGTGCCCCATTTGTGTTTTCTGTTGTTTTCTCGAGATCCGCTTGATGGATCTCGATGTTGTTTGTCTGGTTTGGAAGATCTTCATTTTGATATTTTGTTTGCATGGTTTGGATTGGTGGTTTGCAGGATTGGACTTTGGGTCCCATTTTGGGTTGCCCTGCAGTCACCTGGTTCGACATGCCGAATTATTTCGGTATGCCGTTTTTATTGCAGATTGTCCCCTCCATCCTTGGTTCGATCAACCGAATTTATTTGGTCTACCGTTCTAAGAGTCTTGGATGTTGATAGAATTTTTCGTTCGGTCGATTGAAAGTTTTCGGTCTACCGAATCAGGGGTTTTCGGTCGACCGAGTGGTTTTTCGGTCTACCGATCTGGTGCCCTGAGCCTAGGTTCGGTCAACCGTCCCATTTCGGTCTGCCGATTCAGGCCCTGATCTTGCATTAAGTTATCTTATGTTTTGATTAATATATATATATATATATGTATATATATATGTATATATATATGTATTAATCTTGGGGGGGTAATATAATGGCATAAATGATAAAGAAAATCATTAGAATGGTCTAGGTTTTGCCTAAAACGAAATAGCAATATTCCACCTGAGTTATGGGTAGAATAAAAGATGAAATGATTTAGAAATAATAAGTTCTTTCTCCAGATGATTTAGACTGGACTTTAGGAATGATGATAGTGTCCCTAGGTCTGGGGTTTGTGGGGTGTTGTGTGCGGTGCACTGAATGGAGTATTCAGTGGCACTATCTCGAGTGTCTGAGCCGATCTGGTGGTGCTCTTGAGGGACACAAGCTAGTAGGTGTCTTACACTTGGTGCCAGAGCGTGTGAGTTCTGGTTGTGTTTGCTTTGTTGTTGGTGTTTTCTTGGGCTGTGGTCGTGGATGAAGCGTAGTGCTCGTGAACCCAGACACTCTCAAGATGCTTTTGTCTTGGCCTAACAGGAGAGCTGTCGAGGCTATGTCTTGATTGTGGTTTCTCGGCCTTTGGTTTCTATGCCGCTGTTAGGCACAATGTTGCTTGAGTTTTAAAGGACATTTAATGGTTTTGAAAAGGTTTTCCACAAAGAGAGTTTTGGAAAGAGAAAAGTACAGATTTGAAAATACTTTTGGAAAGAGTTTTCCAATGCTTTCTGTTTGCGTTAGGGACCAATAGACTGAGGCGAGTGTTCGTCGACTCTTGGAGGTATGACACTCCTTGACTGTCGTTCACAGGGCCGAGGTTGAGGTCCACGGGTTGAGGTATTTTGTGGCATGACAGAGAGGTATGATACTCCTGTTGTCGCAATAAGCACTGAGGCTCGAGTATTGTCGGGTGTGGAGGTATGAGACTCCTTCCTGAGCACCGTGTTGAAGGCACCGTGAGGAGGTGTACCCTGTGGTGGCCAGTGTGGGTGGGACGCGCGCCTTGTAGCTGGTAGGTTCCTGAGAGACAGGATTGCCTTTCCAATGAGGGGTTGGCTTTGTTAAGGCTTCTCCAGAGAGGGAGAATCACGAGACAGTGGTTGGCTCCTACATAGGGTGGCACACTGTGGTCGTTCCTCAGTGTACTACTTATAGCCAGTGTTGTCTGCTTGACACCGAGCAATTCGACACACTGTTTGTGCTTGTGTTTGTGTAGAGTTTTGGTTTGGAAAATTAGGCTCTGGGCCTAGAGGAGGCCGTGGCTTTGGCGCCTGTTAAGGCGTAGTGCTTTGGGAGCAGTGATTCCATTGTTTTGGGAGTAGTGGCTCCATTGTTTTGGGAGCAAAGGCTCCCTAGTTTGGTGTGTGCTTGGGTGTAGAGGGGATCATATTGTGCAGAGCAAAGTCTCGGTAGTTGTGCTTTTAGTGTTGTTTTGGGCTTGAGATGGCAATAGTAGCTTTCTCGGGCATGCATAAAACGTTTTGAAAGTGCACGTACATGGTTTTGCAAAGGAAAGAAAAGAATGGTTTTAAAGGCATGGTTTTGTGATTTTGTTGCCTGCCAGGCAGTGGTAGACTGCCTGGTTTGGTGTTGCGGCATCCGAGAGGGATACTAGTGCTTGTGTGGTGGGCATCAGTAGATTGCCCTTCGGTTTGTCGGCATTCATGTGTGATGCCTGTGCTTAGTTGTCCTCGACATAGGTTGTCGAGTTGTTGGTGGGGTGCGTGCTGGGTGACCGTTGAGTGGTCACTCACGTGTGCTTTGTTTTGTGTGTTTTGGCAGGTGCAGGATAGTAGCTATCGGTTGCTAGTGCATATAGGAGGAGTCACGCCACCACACATCGGGGATCCAAGTAAGTGTTAGTTTAGTTTATTTCTGTTGTTTATTAGTTTTATTTCTTGTTAAGAGTACTTAGCCTTAGCTACATCATTAGTGTAATTGTTGGTTAATAACAAAAATAAAACAAATAATTAAATGAAATTTGTAGCTAGGTTTTGTGGTAGCGACTTGGGGGTCGTTACAGGGGCTAGGTTGATACCTTCGACCACTTTGATTGAGGATCCTACCTCCCCTCCTGTGATTAGGTACAGTGTTACTCCATAAAGTAGTACTGCACGTCAGTTTTTAAGACTTTATATTAAATATACTAACTAACATATATTTAATTTTATTGATAATTAACAAGAACAACAATAACGAAGGAGGATATGCTCAAGCTTCTAAGAGACCACGACTTTTTCTAGAGCTTGACTCTGAAGGGTAACTTATTATTCTTTTTAATTTGGTGCTAGTCAACATGTTAATTTTTTTGATACTTGATTTAATTGCAGTAACTTCAAGAGGAGTAACAAGATCTCATCAAAGATCACAAAAAATTTTAGATCATATGAATCGACCATCAAGTACTGGTGGTCGCATTTGCATTTGAATGAGAAGGAAAGAATATTTGATGCACTATTGGTAATAAGTAATCTTTATCTTTATCTTTAATTTAAATACTTAGTATATTAAATTAATAATGATGTTGGATTTATACAAAGTAAGTTTACACTTTCACTAGATGTACTAAGGAAGATTATCATGTATCTTTTATAAAATTAATTAAGAAAAAGATGAATGATACTTACTATAAGGCATGGATAGTTGCATTGGAAAAATGTCCTAAGCCTTGCGATAATTATTAGGCAACAAGGACATTTCCTCTACATTGGTGTACACAAGAGAGGTAATTAATGTTTATATTAAATCGAAGTTGTGTTTATTGTTGTATATATAGGAATTAACATATATATTGTTGTTTAATGTTAAAATTAAGTAGAATGGACTCTATGATCTTTTTTCCATAGATGTAGAATTCCATGAAAGGTCCACGACGGGGAGGTCAAACTGTGAAAAACAAGAAATTTGCTCTACGAGCAGATCAAGAAACCACAACGATCTTCGGGTTGAATTGGTAAAGACATTTTTATATTAATTTGCTTTAGAGACCTTGTTTATATTTCAACTGTAGCTAATATCAGTTTGATGATTATATTTCAAGAGAATATATTATTATTAAGAAACAAGTAGTTATCCTATTACCATAAAAAAGCGCAATTTTACATTTTGTTGTTCTTAAGAAAAATAGACAACCCATTGAATGAAAAAAGCTTGCATGGTGGATATGTAGTTTTTTGTGGCTTGCACCTAAATTTCTTGTGTTTGTGCCTTCTTAGGCATATATGAATGATCAGTACTATGGAATTTTGATTAATGCCACACTTACCTTAAGAACGAATCCTTTGTCAAGTATGCTTAATTTTGCTTAAGTATGATTCAAGTACTATGGAATTCCTTGATTCTATTTCTTTTGTATTGAAGTTGTTTTCTAGTGACCATGATATTATTTTGAAATTAAAAAAACTTTTGTATCCCAGAATTACAACATGTATGCTTACTTTTCCCTTTGGTTAACAATAAAATATTGCATGGAGATTAAGAAAAATAACAGAATAAATGTGTACTTTTCTGTGAGTAGCATTCCTACTTTTAATAGAGATCCTTATTGCAACATATCTAAATCGCAAGATAGCTGGTAGAGACCAAAGGTGATGTAACACCCTGCAAACACAGGATGCCACAAAGCATTACTATTCTAAGTCTAAGTCTACTAAATTAGTACGAATTGATATTAAAATAAATGCTAGCTACTATCCAGACCTGTGTGAGGCTAGTGGCTCCCAAAATCTAGAGCACCAGAACTGATTGTACTTCAACAATATACCTAAAAACCAAATAATTAAAAACACATGAGTGACTTCTAAGTCATCCAGTACACGTTCAAAAAAACATCGGAAAACAACCAAAAATTCCTAAATCCTGATTCTCAAAACAAAACTCTAACTATCTTTTCTAAAAAGCTTCTTTGTAAATCTCTAATCTGGTTCTTGCTAAGCCAAAACTCAAAACTCTGTCTAAAATTCTGAAAAACCCTTTTTCAAGAAATCTCGGCAAAACATACTCTTTCAATACTTTCTTTCTTTTTCTAAAATACATGCTCTATTCTAATATTGTCACGTCCCAAATTTTCCCCAATAATTTAAATAAATTAAATTACGGGAAAACTAAAGCTAAACAGTAAATATCTAACCACCAGGAACCTGTGTGTGCGGTTAGGAGACTCCAGACTATATGCACTACGCTAAGCCCAACGCATGTCTGCACCTACAAGCCAAAACCATAAGGAAAACGCATGAGTGACCAAAGTCACCCAGTACGCACCCCACGAAAAACCACGGAAAACAAAGTCATAATCTATTTTCTTTTTAAATTCCTTTCGCAAACCATTTCCTCGAAGCCTCAAAAATCAGGCCTACACTAGCCAAAAACACAAACCAGGGCTATACTAGCCCAAAGCCACAAGCAAAGGCCCTCAATGGCCAAAACCACACACAGTGAGTTGGGAAGCTCGGCGTCAGGCAACCAAACACTGGCTACACGCAGTCCACTGAGGAGCGACCCCAGCGTTTTGCACTGCCACGGTGACGGCCACCCTGTGCAAGAGCGTTCACCGTCTCACGATTCCCCTTCCTCAAGAGAACCCTCAAAAGCCATCCCCTCCCTAGGGAGGCTGTCCTGTCCCTCAGGACGCTACCAGCTACGGGGCACGTGTCCTACCCACACTAGCCACCACTGGGTACGCCTCCTCATGGCGTCCTCCACACACGATGCTCAGGAGGGAGTGTCATACCTCCACACCCGAGCCTTAGTGCTCAAAGCGACAGCAGGAGTATCATACCTCCCCGTCATGCCACAAGACACCTTAACCCGCGGACCACAACCCTAGCCTCAAAACGACAGTCAAGGAGTCTCATATCTCCAAGACCCGATGCCCCTCAGCCTCAGGTATCTCGGCCCCTGACCTCAATAGGGGACATCGCGCCCGACCACCCAAGAATGTCATCACATTCCCTGGTCCCGATGACACGGTTTCACGCTGCCTCGGCCCGCACACAGAAAACCAGGAAATCATTTTCCAAATCAGGTCAACCATGTCCTTGAAATCCATTTTTCAAACCATTTCATATCTTTTGAAAACTCTTCCAAAACCTCGACAAAACGGCACATCAGGTGTCCCAAGGGACCACCACTGATGGCCCACAATCCCATCTCATAGGGACAAAACACGGCATCCAAAAAGCCACCAAAAACACATTCTAGTAAACCTGTTTGGGCCCAGAAATTGGTATGCCAAAAGTCAGATTCGGTATGCTGAAATCTGCTTATTCGGTAAACCGATCTGATTCGATCAACCGAACTGGGGGCAATGGTCAACACTCAGGCCAAATTCGGTATACCTTCCAAAAACGGATGACCGAAAATCGACCAGAGGACCTAAACTGACAGAAAAACGGTATGCCGAGCGGAATCGGTATGCCAAAATCCCATGATTCGGTATGTCGTTTCCATTCGGTATGTCGAATTCTACAAAACCAGAAAACGGACCCAAACCCTATCGTCCGAAATCGCCCCAACTGGGACCTCCGATCTGACCCCCCAAACAAACACCAAAAAATCTTGCATAAAACATATGGTGTAGACCCTCGAGTCTACTCCAAAACCCAACAAACAAAACTAAAAATACACAATAAATTCTAGGAAGAAGGGTCAAAAAGACCCAAAACACACCATTCACCATAAATGCCAATAAATGCTCCATAAATACACAATAAATCACAATAAATTCTAGGAAGGGAAATTTACATAGATTTCATGCAATCCTAGCATTTTCTACCAATTTCATGCTCTCTATTACTCGAAGTGGAGATGCGTACCTGAGAAATGCCTCCGGCTATCTCCGGCCGACTCCGGCGAACTCCGGCACAACCACGGCCACAGGGCACACCACGTGAGCTCCGTGCACCACCGCGAGCAACCACAGCCCTCTGCTTCGCTCCCTCGACCACTTCCTCTCTCTCGGCGCGCGCACAATGTAGGGGGAAAACAGAGGAGGTAGGGGAGACGAGTGGAAAGGAAGAAGGGGAAGGAGAAGGAGAAGAGGGGAGGAGGAGAAAGAAGGTGGAGTTGGAGAAGAAGAAGTGCGCCGCCGAGGAGGAGGAGAAAGGAAGAAGAAGGAAGTAGGAAACGGCGATGGGTGGCGAGGAGAAGTGTGATGCGGCTTATAAAGCCTGCTCCCGCAGTAGTTGAAAACGTGTCCACCTACGCGTCTCAGCCACCAGCACACCGCACGAGTAGCCAACCGCCTGCCACCACCAACGAGGCCAACTACAAGCCTCAACCACCAGCCCACACATGCGGGTCCCACATGCGGGTCCCAAAGGGACCCCACACCTGGGCCCCACACCCACAGTGCCACAATGCACAGTGCCAAACTACGCATAGGCACACGCAAATAGAAGCCAGCCCACGAGGCCCAAGCCCAAAAGCACAAAACCACACAACGAGCCTCGGAACAGTAACACTCGTTTAGGAATAAAATTCATAAAATGTAAATAATTACAAAATGAATTTTACGGGTGTTACAAATATGCTTCCAGAAAACTATTCTGAGGCTAGATTTCAGCCTAAATTCACAAATCTCAAATCTGGTAAAAACACAACTTAGCTAGAACTAGCCCTAAAACACTGGTCTTATCTTGGCTAGAATCTGGCTAAAACTCAGAAGCCAAAACCAAACTCGATTCTAGCCTAAAATTGATTCCAAATCTGAAATCTAAAAATCTCTTTTTCTGATGTCACCTTGATCAGGAGTGACCTGGCCACAAACGGAAGGAGAGGCATCAATCTCAACCTCCTACACTGCCACAGTAAAAGACCCAGTGTGGGCATCTACCGTTTTCAACCAACAGGCCGTACTATTCTTTTCTCTTGCATAGGGATGCATTCTTCTAACACCCCACTATTTTTTTTGGTGTTTCAACCTTTCTGGTGATTTTGCCCGGCCCATCGAGTTCTCGAGCTGCCTCACTCAACGTAACTAACATCAACTCTCTTGGCAAAGCACACAATCCAATTAACACTAACTTGCTTGACTGTGCCCACGGCCTAGCCAACACTAACTTACTTGGCACCCAATCTCTTTCTCCTAAAGCCAACACTAATTCTAAAATCTCTTTTCTGAAAATATGCATTTCTTTTCTAAAATTCTTTTCTAAATCTTACTATTATAGAAATCATTTCTGTAAAACTATTCTTTTTCTGAAAATAACACTTTCTAAAGCTCTTTTCTGAACCAAAATCATTCTGGGAAATCTTAACTTAAATACAAAAAAAATCTTTCTTTTAATTCATGCAATCCCTTCCAAAAATTCTATTTCTACATACTTTCATTACATGATAATTTCAATAACTAAATCACATGCAATATTTTCTCATTTTATCATCTGTAATTCTACTTGCCCAACATGCACAACCAAACTGTGCAGTTGGCCCATGGTCTAGGCATTACAGTAGAAATTCAAAAGCAAAAAAAAATAGAACCGTCAAAAAACTTGCCCAACTTGGGAGCTCCGGGCAGACCTATTTCTAAGTCCTGAAAAATTGCTTAAACTGAAGGATTCTAAGTCTACAATCTTTTGGGACAAGTTTGAACAAGACCTGATTTGTATATCTCAACATATTAAATTTCAAAGGCAACAACATCACTAAAAGTCTACTATAGCTTTATATACAAAAAATCATTGAAAAATCTTCCATAAATCCCAATAAATTACTGGATCATTACCAATCCTAGATTCCATGCCAAACTACTCATATTCATCATTTTTATCTAAAATTGCATTATTAATCATGCACGAAATCGAAAATAGAGGAAGAGGAAAGATGGGTCGTGTACTCAGTGGGGATTCCTGATGACCTCCCTTCCTTCTGGCAATCCCTCTGCCTCCTCTGGCGTGCTCTAGCGCTCAATGCCTTAAACGGAACTCCTCCTCCTTTTGGTGGCACCTCTCTACCTCTCTTTCGAGGCTTAGGATTTTTTTTCCTCTCTCTTTCTCATTGGCACTCTCTCTCTCTCTCTCTCTTCTTTTTCTCTAGATGCCCCTAATGCCAGCTCACTCCCCTCCTCTTTTATCCCTACAACCCACCATCGCTTTTCAATCACCAACAGCCACTGACAGGGCATGGCGAGATCAGTGCCAAGGCATGGCGTAAGGAGAAGACGGCATCACTGCATGGTAAGGAAAGGGGCAGCGATGGCAGGCATGGTTGCACAGTGTTAGGCGACAAACTATTGTGTTGTCACTATTCAAGTATATGTATACGTATACCAACCTACACAGTCATACAAAATCCAAGGATACACACCAAAGAGAAGAGAACACAATCAAGCATCAAAACCCTTACTTCATTAATCACTTCTCATACAAATACATGAATACATGGTTACATAATTTTGAATTCTATTCTAGGAAACATGCGTAGCTCAGTCACGCATCTCATAAGGAGTTGTCACATTCAAGGTCTAGATATTACAGGTGAATATTCATGTTTTGAGCCATGCATAAGCAATTGAAAAATTAGTAATTATTCTCCAACATGAAGTGCATTGCATGATAGTTATTATGTTCAAGGGATTGAGATCTTTTGGTGACCATGTTAAAACTGATGAAAATGAATGACAATCGATGCAAAAGGGTTGTTACAGTTGCTATAGGCTAGAAGCTTAGTTTTACAATAGACAAAAATTATATATTAAAAGAGAAAATAGCAATAATGAAGTTTAGTTCATCCATAGCTAAATGAAATAAAATATACTCTTATAAGTTACCTTGAAATAAGCATAACAAAGTAGCATGTAGGGTTGCATGGCTCAATCCTAAATTGAGGCACTGAAAATACTTTTTGCTAGGCATCCACAAAAGAGGTACGGTCAACATCCTGAAGAGAGATTCTTCCCAAGTACAAATCACTAGCATGCTATGAACAAAGAGGAAGGCACTTCTTGTTCAAACACTCATCAATTGCACCCTATCCTAGAACCCACTTTCTTTCATTCAAAGGATCCACATTCAAGCAATTTTGTAGTAAACGGACATGATAGAGTGCAACACCAGTTCATTCACAAAAATAACCAATACAAGGGCACGAAGTTTCACTAGAAGCAAGTTTTACCAAAATCATACATAAGGCACCATCCACAGGTTTAGGATCTGCAAGGTTGTTATCACCCATTATCTTGATCTCTCTTTCAATTGGGAAATGTATTTCTTCCACACCATTTTCGTTAGGAACCTTCAGATCCTTTGTATAATGTTTAATAGCTTCTAGTTTGGATGATTAATGCTTCTCAGCTAATGTCAAAAAACATGAGAACCTCAAGTGATAAGTGACAACAGTTTTAACCATTTTAAAATTTCGAAAACAGCAAAAATAATCAAGCTATCATTTTTCTACACCAGCATTATTCTTTTGTATCCCATAATTTCTTTTGACATAAAATAACTTTGCAACAATGTCTTCAGTAAAAGTCACACTTGAGATAATATGGAATTTTTTTAACTAGAAACTTACAACAAAAAATAATAATGTTGTATTATGTTGTATCAAGTACACTATAGTGTAGTTTATAATATATAAATATGTACATTGGCAAAAATGTATAATTTATATTAGATGTCTTCAAAATTAATAATGTGCGTTTCAATTGTTACAAGCCATTGAACTATGTAGGGAACTTATAGTGACAGAGTAATGGATTGCATCCCATACTAGTAGATCGGAGCAAACTTGGTCAACCCTGTGTACGATGGATGTACTTGTAAATAATCATGGCTAAAATTAAAGTTGCTTTAATAATATATACTTCTATCTAACCAACTACCATGGTGCAGTTGGTGAGGAGGAGTGGAACTTCCACCTCCCTCCCAGGTTCGAATCTCACGGACCGCAAGGAGAAAATATATGCATACCGATATCAATATATATATATATATATATATATACTTCTATCTAAGATAAGTATACCTTCTTGTGCCAACAAAAATATAGGATCGACAATGTCGATGAATACCCTACCTTTGACAAGAAACTTTGGAAGCAAGTTTCAATGGAAAGGAATGTGAGTAGTATATCAAGAAAGCAAAGCTTGAGTGATTTGAATCCATACTACTCAAATGAGTCTACTATTGTTTTTTTTTCTACAACTTTTACTATGCAGTATCGTTCTAGAACTCAAGTTTCAGCTTCAATTGATCTAGATTTTTTCATATCTCAGTTGTCACAGATGGTGACTACATTACAGAAGGGTTTAAGCACCCAAATACGCTCAAAAATAAGGAATGAAATAAGAAATTAAATACATACTTTAGAGGATTGACTTGTAAGGTAAAGTTTTGTTTAGTTTTAAAATTTTTGTTATACATTAATTGTCATGTTAAATTCAATATTATAATATAATCATTATCCATTATAATATATTATAAGTTTGTTTTTTATAATCAAAAGATAAGAGAACAAGTAGAAAATTGATTTGTCAAGTAACGACGAGGAGAATTACAAGGAGTATACACGTAGTCGTCGTTCCATTCATGCATCTTACTCAAAAGGTAAAGGAAAGCTAGTTGATTCTCGAAAAAAATGATATATATTATATCGTTTTGACTTGCATTATATAGAGTGACTTGAATTATATCATTTCAGTGTTGTATTACCATTAATTTTGTAAACAAATGGATGTGTAAAACCTTATGTTGTAATATCAATTGAAACCTTTTTTATAAAATTTGTGGATGTATAATATATGTAGTGTTGGAAAACAAGTCGAGTCAAGCCGGCCCAAAAATCACTCAACCCATCCAAGCCTAGACCGGGCCGAGTTGGCCCGCATGGCCACACAAGCTGGGCCAGGCTGGGCTAAAATTAACAGCCCTTTGACCCGACACGGGCCATGGCCTACCTTAAGGCTGACCCACAGGCCTATTGGGCTAGGCTAGGTTGGGCTAGCCCATTAGGCCATTTAATTCAATTAAATAATTAAAAATATTTTTTATTAATAATTTTTTTTATATACATAAAAAATTTAAAAAATACATAATGATTTAAAAAATATATTTTACACTTTTACATCATCATTTAATCATTAGTGGACTCTGTCCTGGTCTCCCCTATTGATGTTGATGTTGTATCAGTGTCTTCTAATTCCTCATTCAAGCTCAATCCCTGAAAACGATCAACCACATCGTACTAGTCTTTTAAGTATACGAAAGCTTTTACAAACATTTCAGATAATGTACATCTTCTATCGTTTAATACTCTTTTTCTTGCAGAAAATGCAAATTTTGATGCTACAGTTGATGTCGGAATCATTAGTAAATCTTTTGCCATTTTTAAAACTATAGAAAACCTAATTGTTGTACTAAACCACCACTTTAATATGTCTAAGTTATCCATTTCTAAATCACTAAAAACAAACTCGCATTCTAAATAATTTTCTAATTCATTATTTGTAGTTGATTTTACATATTTTCCTTTTTATATTTAATCTATTTCAAAAAGAACTACCACTACTACTACTTATATGTCCTCCTACAAAATTAGATGTGTGACTACTACTACTACTTTTACCATACTTTATAGCATATTCTTCAAATAATCTATATAAAGTTGCCTTTATTTACTATTAAATGAATCTATATAGTCATTTTGATTCATGTTACTAAAAATATCATTTATAAGTACCATACAATTAACTAATTTATGTCCAGGATCCATAATTAAAGCTAAACATGCCTACAATTGAGGCTCATCTCAATGATTATTATATTTAGTTTCCATTAATTTAATAATATCTACAAAAGCTAGAATATTTCTATATTATTGAAAAACATTTGTAATATTAAATAATTAATTAAAACTAGAGAACTTGTTGGATAATATTGACCGGATAATCGTTTAGTTGCATTATAAATAGTTTTAAAATATATGAATTATATTAGAATTTTGCCAATATTCATCATTTAATAAATCATTAGATTTTGCATTATAAAACCCTGTAATTATATGACTATATGGTAGACTTGAACTTAACATATCATAAGTTGAGTTCCATCTATATTGAACTTTTAACTAAAATTTTTTAGGTTTAAAACTACTTTGTGCACATTAAATTCTTGATATCTTTTAGCTGATGTTTAAATAAATAAAATAGCTGCTCTTATATTTTCTATATAAGAAATAATGCATTCTATACTATCTTGTACAATTAAATTTAAAATGTGACAACAGCACCTACAATGAAATAATTCACCATTTAATATTGGTCTTATATTTCTTTTTAATAATTCTATTGCAACATTGTTATTAGAAGTTGTAACACCTGTAAAATTCATTTTGTAATTATTTACATTTTAATGAATTTATTCTTGAACGAGTGTTACTGTTCCGAGGCCCGTTGTGTAGATTTGAGCTTTTGGGCTTGGGCCTCATGGGCCAACTTCTAATTTCGTGTCCCCATGCGTGGTTGGCACTGTGCGTGTGGGGCCTAGCTATGGGTCCATGTCGGGCCCACGTTCATGGGTCGGTTGGTGGGAGTAAGTTGGTAATATGAGTTGGGTATGCTTGTGCGGGCTTGTGGGTAGCTAGGACACGCAGTTGTGCACGCGTTCAGCTACCACCTTGCATGCCTTATAAGCCCTTGCACGTCGGGCACGACCAGCTCACCTTACCTCTCCTCCTCTCCTTCTCCATGAATTCATCCTCCTCCCCCGAGCACGCCATCCCTTTCTCCTCCCCCACTCGCCTTCCTTCTTCTCCCTCACTCTCCCCATTCAGCCCCCACCCTCTCTTCCCCTGCTTCTTCCCTCTCCTTTGTTCGGTGTGCTCGTGAGTTGGCGGAGGTGTGCGGTGGCTGGTGGTAGCATGTGGAGCTCAGGTGGTGTGCCCCTGTGGTCGTGTGAGCCTCAGCGAAGGTCGTGGTAGCCGGAGTCGACCGGAGGATCGCAGGAGCGCGTTTTTTAGGTACGCACCTCCAACCCATGTATAGAGAGCATGAAATTGGTAGAAATTGATAGAATTGCATGAAATCTAGGTAAATTTATGTTCTTAGAATTTATTGTGATTTTATGAGTATTTATTGAGGTATTTATGGGTGTTTAATGTGGTTGTTGCATTTTGGGTCGTTTTGACCCTTATGCCTTTGCAAATTTATATCTTGACACATGGTGAATGGATTTTGGTTTTGTTTGTTGAGATTTGGAGTAGACTCGAGGGTCTACATCTTATGTTTTCTGTGAAATTTTTGGTGTTGGTTTTGGTAGTCCGATCGTCGGTCCCAGTTGGGTGATTTTGAACATAGGATTTAAGCCATTTTCTATTTTTCACAGGAATCAGCATACCGAAACAACTGGGACCGAATCGTCTAATTTTGGACGATTCGGTATGCCGTTTTTTTGTTAGTTTGGTCCTTTGGTTGAAATTCGATCGTCTGATTTTGAACGGTCGACTGAATCAGTGGATTTCAGTCGATCGAACTGTTTTTGGTATACCTATTTTGGCCTGAGTGTTGACCGTTGACCTGATTTGATCGACCAATCCGGATCAGTCTACCGAACCAAGGGTTATCGGCATACCAAATTCCAATTTCGACATATCGAATTAGGGCCCAAATATGTTTATAAAAATATGATTTCTGAGGATTTTTTGAATTGATTTGTATTATCCCTTTGAGATGGGATTGTGAGCCGTTAGTGGTGGTCCCTTAGGACACCTAATGCGTTGTTTTGTCGAGGTTTTGAAAGTATTTTCAAAGATATAAAAATGGTTTCGAAAATGGTTATCAAAGAAATGGTTGGCCCATTTTGGAAAATAGTTTTCCTAATTTTCTGTGTTTGGGTTGAAACACTGTGGAACTGTGTCGTCGGGACTAGGGAATGTGACGACAATCTCGGGTGGTCAGGCATGTCTCCCCAGTCGAGGTCGGGGGCGGAGATACCTGAGGCTGAGGAGTGTCGAGTCCTAGAGGTATGAGACTCCTTGACTGTCGTCTCAAGGCTAGAGTTGTGGTCCGTGGGTTGAGGTGTCTTGTGGCATGACAGGGAGGTATGATACTCCTGCTATCACTATGAACACTGAGGCTTAGGTGTTGTCTGGTGTGAAGGTATGACACTCCCTCCTGAGCACCGTGTGTGGAGAATGCCATGAGGAGGCTTACCCTATGGTGGCCAGTGCAGGTGGAACATGTGCTCCATAGCTGGTAGTGTCTTGAGAGACATGACAGCCTTCCCAGAGAGCGGTTGGCTTTGTGAGGACTCTCCAGGTAGGGAGAATCGTGGGACGGTGATCGCTTCTACACATGGTGGCTTCACCGTGGTTGCTCCTTAGTGGACTGCTTGTGGCCAAATCTTGGTTGCCTCGCATTGGGCTTCCCGACTCACTGTGTGTGGTTTTGGCCATTGAGGGCCTTTGCTTGTGGTTTTGGGTTGGTAAAGCCCCAGTTGTGGTTTTGGCAGGTGTGGGCCTAGTTTGTGAGGTTTTAGAGAAAATGATTTGCGAAATGAATTTAAAAGAAAATTAATTATGGTTTCGTTTTCCCATCGTTTTTCTTGGAGTGCGTGCTGGGTGACTTTTGTCACTCATGTGTTTTTGGGTTGCAAGTGCAGACACTGTGACATCTAGGCCTGATTATCCATTTTTATGTTTAAACCATGTAGTTAATTGTAATATTGTATAAACAGTTTATTAATGGATAATCTGTTGTTTTTTGGATGTGTGAGCTTGTGGTTGGCTTTCTGTGCACCTACTTGTGATTTGGGACAATGTGGGATCTAGTTTGAGGATGCACAATTGTCTGGGTTTGTGTGCTTGTCTTTTCTCCTTTTCTTTTCTTTTCTCCCTCCCTCACGAGCTCTCTCCATTCTCGTGTCTTTCTTCTCCCTCCACCAGCCCGTGCCACCAACGACGTCAGCCCGTGCCTTGCCGTCTCTTTCGACGCGATGGACGACCAACGTGACGCAAGAGGAGGAAAGGATAAAGAGAGGCGGAGGCAAGCGAAAAGAGGGAAGGCAACCAAGAGAGGACAAGGAAAGGAATAACGGCGCGCGTGTAGCTGAAGGTGTGGCCTACCAGAGGAGGAAGCTTCGTCGGGGCTACACCGGTGTGCAAGGAGGCTTGCTGAAGTGTGGGAGGGTCACCAGAAGGCTGAGCCAGGTACGCGAACCCTGTCCCTTCTCATCTCTTTCATGGTTTGCACGAGTGAGTTAAATGCATGAAATGATAAAAAATGCATGTAAAATCATAGAAAAATAATGGAAATCATGAGAATGAGTTGGAATGCATGGAAACATAGATATCATGCGGTTAGGATTGAAATTTGTAGGAATATACAAGATTTTGTGATGAACGCTACGATAGCCGTTTTGAGTCTCATCCCTTTGAAATTTTCGTGTGTATTGTATAGTGTATGGATTGATGAATGGTTTGTGATGTTTTGAAATAGACTCAAGGGTCTACACCCCATCATTTGCTCATATTTAATGATGTGTATTTTGGGGGTCCGGCTGAGGCTCCCAGTTCCAGTGAATTCAAGGCTTGAAACCGGGGAGGTGCCCTGGTTTCGAGCAATTCGGCATGCCAAACTGAATTCGGCATACCGAATCTCTATCAGATTAAGTTAGGATACCTGGTTTCGGAAGGTCGAAATCATTCGATCTACCGTATCAGGGATTTTTGGTATACTGAAAATGTTCGGTGTAGCGAACCAGGGATTTTCGGTATACCGAACTTGAAATTCGGTCTGTCGATTTTGCCCTAGCCCTAATATATATACAAATGTGATTATAAAAATGAAAGGAAAGGTTTTAAAGGGGCTATAAGCATGTGTTAATGATGTTTTCCCCATGTAAATGACATGGAGGAATATAGAACCCAAATAAGTGAATTTGGGCATTGTTTTGGGTTTTAGACCCTATAAATGAATAAAATGGTTGATTGTGTGTGGTTTTGGGCATGAGACCCTATTGTGATTTTAAAACACATGGTTTTTCAAGAATTGAGTTGGGACCCTAGTAGAGGGTCAAGTATTGCATGGAAAATGGATTCCTACAATGAAAAAGAAAGAAAATGGAAATGGAAATGGTTTTGAAAAGGGATGCTTAAAGAGTTTTGAAAAAAATGAAACACTGATAATATGTTAAGGAACCACAAGGGTTGGTGTCGACAACATGGTACTAGTATGAGGCTCCAATGAAACTAGTTGCCAAACACGACTATGGTTGTCGAGCTTGAGACGGTGTAGGCTGAGCCTAGGTCGTTGAACCTAGTTGTTCGAGTCACCGAGCTCGTGACGGTGTAGGCTGAGCCTCGGTTATTGTACCTAGTTGTTTGGGTCACCGACGATGTAGGCTGAGCCTGGGTCGTTGTACCTAGTTATTCGGGTCACTAATGGAGCATCAGACAAAGACGTATCCCCATGCATATATGAAAGAAATTGAGGCCGGTTGGCTGAGGCGGTGGCATCCCGCACGGGGAATTTCACCACGGCAATGCAGGAAGGTAGGGGAAATGATGTCCTCACCTACTGCTTGTGTGCCTGGTTATCCTTGATCAAGGTAACATCAGTAAAAGAAAAGTGAAAATGAATAAGAAAAGAATGTGATTTTGAGAAATAAAAAGAAATGTGGTTTGTCTGGGATTGGACTTATGAATGGTCCTAAAATCCTAAAATAAAATAAGAATTGTGTTTTAACAAGTTACTAGACAGTATGTATGACTTTGGTTTTGAGCTGAGAGGCATTGTGTTTTAGGCTGGATCTGGTCAGAAATATGAGTTTTGAAAGTGATTTTGGTTCTGGGAAGAAATCCCAAGTATTGAAAAAGGATATGTTTTGGAAAATGAATTCCAAATATTTTAAAAGAAATGCAAAATGTGTGTTTCTAAAAGAGAATGTGATTTGGAATGAATTTCCAAATGTTTTGAAAAGAAAAGAAAGATGAGTTTTGAAAAGAGGTTGGATTTGGGATTAAATTCCCAAGCGATTTCAAACAAAGAGAAAAAGGGAATGATGTTTTAAAAGGAAAAATAGATTTTCAAAAGAAAACCAAACTTTGAAAATTAAAAAGCTAAGTTTAATAATTTTACAGAGATTTTGTGGTTTGTGTTTGAAGCGCGTACTGGGTGACGTAGATGTCACTCATGCGTGCTTGTTTGGTTTTTAGGTGCAGTTTGGATGCAGTCGAGTTTCGATGCCGGAGTCGGAACTTCTAGCCGCACATTGTTTCTTGGAGGTGAGCCTTAGTTACAGTTATTTAATTTTACTGTAATTAGTGTAATTTTGCTTATAATACTATGATTTAGGTAACGTGCTTGAGTTCAGGGCGTTACAAGCACGCAGAAAGTTTAGCATAGCGCATATAAATCGAAGTCTCGTAGCTACACACACAGGTTCCTAGTAGTTTGATATTTCTGTTTAGTTTTTAATTTCCTGTCATTTAATTTGTTTAAATTGTTACAGAAAATTTGGGACGTTACAGTAGCATTGTCAAATGATATTGTATTTATTTTAAAAAATATATTATCATCTTTAGTAATATCTTTTGTCATATTTGATATAGCTTTACCAGTATGTGGATGATCAAATACTTTAAAAATAATTAGTCTTTTTTGTAATTCCATTCTATATCTATCCAATGTGTAGTTAAACAAAAGTATGAAAAATTATTTAGACTAGTCCAAATATCACATGTTAATGATATTTTACATAATAAACTAAACAAATATTCCAATTAAATCTTTTTTAAATATTTTTAAATTATATTTCTTTTTGTATTTATAGAAAAACCTTTAAATTGTGGATTCAAATAATTTTGTACACATGATTTAAATTTTTTATTTTCAGAAAAAGAAAAAGGTTGTTCACCATGTACTATAAATTTTGTTATTCCTTCTTTAACTTCTTCTATATTATATTTCTAGTTTACTATACCACTATTAGAACCTACATGTAATTTAGCTTATCTTAAATCAATGTTATCATCTTTATTATGTTTAGCTATACATTTTTGTAAATGCCTAGCTATGTGACCTACACCTCCGCCCCTAGGACATGTGTATGTTCTATTACAATAATTACAATAACACCTACTTTCATCTATAGGGTGTACAGTTCCATGCTTCTAAACCCAAAAACTTTGTTTCCTAGGTTTCTTAGAGGCTGTGGATTATGTTGAAGTGTTTTGGGATTGGTCTGACTACTAATATTTTCTATTTTAATATAAAAAATTGATTATAAAATAAACAAAGCCTTAACCGACAAAACGTAAAACCCAAAAATGGAGGAATTAGAAGTAAAGAATTAGGAGGGATGAGAACTAGAGAAATTTTGAGGTTGGCGGCTAGTGGAGAGTACCAAGCGCAATGGAGTCCAAAGCTAAACAGCAAAACTTGAAATCTTCACTTGAATAGAGAATGAAAATTGAGAAAGAATTGTATAAAATAGGAGTTATAGTGGAGAAAAGAATATTAAGTTGTGTTGTATTGTGAGAAAAAATGGTTGAGGTTACACAACGTTCCAAACGAACATTGGCCTGCATGAGCAACATTCCTCAGGAACATTGCAAAAAAAATAATAAATAATAAATTAGCAGGCCAGCCCAGCCTGGCTTGGCTTGTTTAGGCAGGTCGGTCTAGGCCTACCTAGCTAGGTCAGGCGGGCTATGCCCTTGGGCTTGACCCGGCCCAAGGCCCAAGGTGAGCCTCGCCAGGCCTATGTTGAGTTTTTTTGGGCCCAGCTCGTGTTGTATTGCATGAGAATGTAGAGATCATGCGGTTAGGATTCATGTTTGGGGGAAAAAATGTGATTTTGGGGTTGAAGGCTACAGTGGCCATTCTTGAGCCCCTTCCCCTTTTGATTTTCGTTTGAACTATGTGGTTGATGAAATCATGAATGGTTTGAGGGGTTTTGAAGTAGACTTGAGGGTCTACACCCCATTTTTTTATGGAAATTTATGATGCATGTTTGGGGGGTCCGATCGGGACTCCCACTTGGGGCGATTTTTCGTTGCCTGAACAGGGGTGTGCCCTGTCTGCGAAGAATTCGGTATACCGGAAAAATTCGGTATGCCGAAATCCTAGCAAATTAGGCCAGGACCTTGGTTTCGGTAGACCGAAATCTTCCGGTCGACCGAAACAGGGGGTTTCGGCATACCGGAAAAATTCTGTATACCGAAACAGGAAATTTCGGTATACCGAATTGAAAATTCGATATGCCGTTTTTGCCCTGACTTTTAAATTTTAAATGGTGATTTTTAATGAATGTTAAGTGATTGTTATGATATAGTGGGTTTATATGAATGTTGTTTGCCCTGTGTAACAACATGGAGGCATGTGGAACCCCAAACAAATGGATTTGGGTGTGGTTTTGGGTTTTGACCCTACAAATGATTAAAAAGATGGTTTTGTGTGGTTTTGGGCATGAGACCCAATTTATGGTTTTAATGTGGTTTTGATGGCTTGAGTTGGGACCCCAGTGGAGGGTCAATTGTTGCAAGGAAACAGAGTCCTGCAACGAAAAGAATGAAATGGAAAATGGTATTTGAAAAAAAATTGGAAAGAGTTTTGAAATGGAACACTAATAATGTGTTATGAACAAGACTGTGGTTTCCGAGCTTGAGCCGATGTAGGCTGAGCCTGGGCGTTTGAGCCTAGTTGTTCGGGTCACCGAGCTCGAAGCGGTGTATGCTGAGCCTGGGCCTTTGAGCCTAGTTGTTCGGGTCACCGCCGGTGTAGGCTAAGCCTGGGTAGTTGTACCTAGTTGTTCGGATCACCGAGCTCGAAGCGGTGTAGGCTGAGCCTGGGCTTTTGAGCCTAGTTGTTCGGGTCACCGACGGTGTAGGCTGAGCCTGGGTCATTGGACCTAGT
>JAMKQA010001420.1:0-24429 GCA_024699735.1 Posidonia australis
AAGTTTTTTTTTCGAGAATCATCAACAGCCAGATAGGAGAGTTATTTATCATGAAATCACACATGAATTTCGAAGATAATAGGTCGATCGATTTCGATTTTCTGATCCAGGTAGCAGAGTTGGCAGGAGCAATTTTACCCAAAAACCGCTGGAGAGCAACAAAGATCCGACCCGATTAACAGCAGGGCTTGTGCTCAGCTGTTGTGCTGTAGTGCCTTGAGTGGGCAGCCGTTGTCGTCTGAATGTTCTGTTCACATCCACTTTGCAGCCGCCAGGAGAAACTGAACAAATCGTCTTCCTCCTCCGCCGCTTCGGAACCCACACTACAAACTCCAAAACCCTCTCCATTCCACTTCCACCTCCTCCCACGCGCTGTGATTCGCGGAGCTTCTCTGCGTCCGTCCACCAGTAGATTAGAAGTAGAATACATGTCTTGATCTCGTTGCCCTCCTATTTCATCCAGGAAACATGTCGGGTGATTTTGGTTGCGAAATTTGTATTGCAGGGTGGAGCTTGGCGTTGGCGAATGGCGCTTCGATTCGAGGTAGCATTCGTCTTTTGGTTTATGCTCGTGAATTGTTACGGGGCTTTTTTGTGTGTGCGTGTGTGTGTTTTCACGTCTACCTGGTGTAAGAAGTGCAATGAAGTTTCATCGACATGGTCACATGGTTAGAACCTTTTTTTTTTTTCCTCTGTGATCGGCATGAATCGTATTGGCCGCTGACCTGCTTAAGTTGTTCATAGGGGAGAAGTGATGGAGTATTTCAAAAATGGGAAAAGAAAACAGAAAAAATAGAGAGGATAACTGTTTTCGTTCAGTTTGATATCAGAAGGTCCCCTATCGTGGGTCCAAGGAATTTAAACAATGGGGGCTAATATACATTTCAGGGTACATATTCCACTCAAAATTTACTATACATCATAAGAAAAGCACTTAACAACCATCCTTTATCAGATTTTTCTTTCTAATTGCATCTTATAACTAGATTTTGTTTTCTAAATGCATCATACCCTTGAAAATTCGTATCATTGCCAGTTTAATCAAAGTTCATTTGAGTTTGGGATCGGTATTTGGTAAGGGGCTTCATTTGAGCAGACAACTTCCACTTAAAATTTACCATACTTCGTAAAAAAACAGCCATTACAACTGTCCTCGCTTATACTTATTTTTCTAAATTTATAGCTAATCCGGTTTAGATTGAAAAGTTGTCACCTCGTATCTGGGCTGTTTCTTGTCAGTCCAGGCCCAACACTATGTAAAAATGTAGGGCACGAGAGAATTATTTTGTTTTGGGCATTTATGCTTGAACTTTGACGCAAATTTCGTATCCATGTATGCCATTTCCAAAATTTATGTAAACAAAGTTCTATTGCATTTTTGTTAGTTTTATTTCTCATTCTGTCATAAATTCATGCTTTTGCTTTACAAAAACACAATCAACTTAATTAAGATGCTTAGACTTAAGGTTCAAATATGCTTGTTGTTTTGTTGAGCCTTTAAGAGGATCATTAGTATAATAATTCTTATGCTCAGACAGTAAAATTGATAGATATGCAGTTACAGCTTCCACGGATAAAGCATTACATGATTCACATTTTATGCTTAAGAATGTTAGTCACTACTGCAATTATAAATAGGGCTACAGGATTGCATGATCATTGGGACTGATATTACTTTCATGCTTGCAGGTTCTAGGGAGGTTTAATCGTGCTCGCGCAGCTAAACTTACACTGCCTCACTTTCTTTGTCAGACACCATTATTTATGCCTGTTGGTACCCAAGGTTACTCTCTATTTTTTTTATACAATTTGTCAAAGTAGACTTAATTTCTTAGTTGATTGTTTTGCATGCTTTAATCAGTAGTCATTGTAACATGATATGCTTCAAGTGCATTGGTGAACTATATTAGAGTAAAAGGAAGACATTATATTAGAGTGATCAACACATCACTGCAATAAGTTGAAATGATAGAATAATTTCACATTGTGTTGGAGTGATCTACACATCCTAAAAAGCGTATGTAAAGGGAGAGAAAAGGAAGATATTTGATCATTAGGGTTACAAAGACATACACAGGGTTGGATATAAATGAATATCCAATTATCCTATTACATAAACACATACACATAATCCTACACAAGAAGTCTAACACACACTCTCAAGCTAGTGTATATATATCTATTATGTTCAACTTGGTCCAAAGAAAATCATAAGGTCCAACACTAAATCCCTTTGTAAAAATATCTACAATGATTTGAAGACTGCATGTAAGGAGTAGTGATAATCTCCTTGCTCATCATGTTCCGAATATAATGACAATTTATTTCTACATGTTTGGTGCACTCATGAAGGATTGGATTGTTAGCAATATAGATAGTGATTTGATTATCACATTACATGGAAATAGGCACATCAACGGAAGTCAAACTTTGTCAAGAGTGAACAAAGTCATATTATCTCACAGGCGGTCTGAACCATAGATCGATTCTCAGATTCAGCACTAAATATGAAGACAACATTATAAATCTTACAACGCCACGTAACAAGGTTGCCTCCAATATAAGAGCAATAGCTTGAAGTAAACTTTCTATCTCCTCTATCTCTTGCATAGTCGGAGTTGGGGTATGCTTCAATGTGCAGGTGATTATTCTTTCTGTAAACCAATCCTTCACTAGAATCTTTCTTAATGTAAGATAGTACTCGTAAAGCTCTTTGTCTATGTACTATTCTCGATTTGTGCATAAATTGACTAAGTACATCAATAATGTATGCAATATTTGTCCTATGACAATCAGGTGAATCAGTTTTCCAATCAAACGCCTATAACTATCAGTATCTTCAAGAGGTGGTGACGAACTATCCCAGAAGTCTAGACTCTGATTAAATAGGGTGGTCTCTGGTTTGTACCTCAGCAAACCTGTCTCTTACAAGATTGAGACAGTGTCATCCTGTCATCAGTGTAAGCAAACCTAATGTCCAAAAAGTACTTAGGTCTATTTATATCCTTCGTGACAAAGTGTGTTTGTAAGTAGTTCTTTATTTATTGAATGCCTACAATATCATTGCCAATCAACAAAATATTATCCATATATACAATAAGTATCATATAATCGCCATCTGTTTGTCTATAAAAAATTGAGTGATTAACAGTATAACGTTGAAAGCCACTAGCAATAACAATACTGCTAAACTTCTCAAACTAGGCACATGGACTTTGCTTGAGATCATACATTATTTTCATTAGTAGACAAACCTCATGCTTTCTTTAAGCAACATACTCAAGAAGTTGCTCCATAAACACCTACTTTGTAACATCACCTTACAGAAAAGTATTCTTCACATCCAACTTACTAAACTCCTAAGACTGGTTGATGGTAATTGAGAGAATGATCCGCATGGAGTTTAGTTATGCTACTGGCGAAAATATCTCTACACGGTCAACTCCATATTCTTGAGTGAATCCATTTGTTACCAGACGAGCCTTGTACTTATCCACGATATCATCTAGTTTGTAATTGACAGTAAACACCCATCGATAAGTGACTATGTTAGACCCTATAGGCCTAGGAACTAGATCTCATGTGTTACGTGACATAAATGTCTGCATCGGTTCATCCATAGTTGCCTTCCAATGAGATAATAAGAGAACTTCTTAGTAGTTTTTGGTAAGTGACTTAGAAAAAATGGACAATGTTAAGACACAAAAGGCAAGATGAAGTTTATCATAGGTAACAAAATTTGAAATACGATGAACAGTGATGTCACGTGTACCTTTTCGAAGAACAACTGACATGTTGAGGTCTGTGAGTGGTAAATCTGTAGTCGTTAAAGAAGTAGTGGCTGGAGGTGATGGAGGAGGTTGTTGGCGTCGATGATGTACCTGTAAAGGATCAGATATCTTTTTTTCCACAGTAATATAGTCAACAACATTAGTACCACTAGACTTTACCAAAGAGGGCAAAGGAATGTTCTCTAACGAAGAGTCAACACTATCAAAGGAACTATAAGTCTCAAAGAAGATAACATCTACAAACATAATATACTTCCTAGTGAATAGAACAAAACACCTATACCCTCATTGAGTATGAGAGTATCTGACAAACACATATCGAGTAGATCATGGAGTTAATTTATCAAGATTTGAAGTCAAATCCTAAATAAAGGCAACACACCAAAGACTTGTAGAGGAATAGGGAAGAGCTTCATGTTTGGATGTAACCATCGCAGTGGAATCTCCCCCCAAGTGATGTGGATGGCATGCAGTTAATAAGCTAGAAAGCAGTAAGAACTGCATCAAATCACAAGTACTTGAGAATATGCATTTTAAGCACGATGGCGTAAGCTACATCAAGAATATATCGATATTTACGTTCAATAACACCATTTTTTTGAGATGTGTGTAGACAAGTGGTTTGATGCATAACATTAAGAGATTCCTAATAATTTTGTAAGCTCACTTTAGTATATTTCAAGGCATTAGCAGTGCGAAGAACTTTGGGAGTAACAGAATATTAATTCATTATTTCAACAATTTTTTTTTGACAATATCAATACGGATTTTATCTTTTAACAAATAGATCCATGAGACACGAGAAAAATTATTAATAAACATAATATAATATTTATGACTAGATACAAAAGATATCTTAACAGGACTCCACACGTCATAATATAACGAACAAGATGAAGACCATGAAAGGTAGTATAGTGGTGTTTACCAATTCACAGGATTGACAATCAAAAGAAGAAACAAATATCTAAGGAAATGTTTGCTACAATTTTCGATGAGACGGATGACTCAAGCGACAATGCCAGAGAATTGACGGTTTTATTGTGAATGCTAATGATGCAAGTCTTCACGGTAGTTCATTTTTAACTAGCAGGTAGACACCTTTACCCAGTTTACGCTCCAAATTAATCATCTTCTCCATGTGCAAATATGAAAGGTATAGTGAAAAGAAAATGAAGTCAAATAACAAAGTAGTTGTTTGATAATGACACTAATTGACAAGAGGTTAACAGGAAAGTTAGGGACGTAGAGAATTTTGTCTAATATCAACTATAACGTAGCACGAGTAGTGCCTTGTTTAGAGATACGACAAGTCTTGTTGTCAGTAATAGCAACATAATTAATATTAGGTAGCTGGGATAGATGGGTAAAAACATTTATAGTACTTGTCATGTGGGATGATAGTTCTGAGTCAATAATCTAAGGACTGTCTCTAAAGACTAATAAGGCAGAGGTTCCTGAGACAGAGGAAGTAACATATGATGTCATGGCAGTAGAGGACTAGTGAACTCAAACTGAGCATACTCCTCCTATGATAGGGTTACTGTTAAAGTACTAACAGTAGGAGTATTTGCAACTGACGTACTCTATGTCTCAGTAGAAATCTATGTTTAATCTGGTCCCTCAAACTTCTCCCAACAGCGATGTAATTTGTGGTTTGTGCGACTATAGTGCTCACATGGCAGGCAACCTCGACTATCTGTACGTCCATGTTGGCCACCCCCTCGATCGGAGCTGTGACCATGACCACGAGTAGTAGCTATGGTAGAGTGATATGAAGTAGAGGCAACAACAACAATGGAGAGATGCAGAACATGGGAGAAGGTGGTCTCAAGATCTAGTTTGGATTCGGCTCCAAGAATCTACCCTCGAACCTAAGACAAAAGCTCTAGACTTAAATTGGATAGGTAGGTTGCAACTACTAGCTTTTCACGATATCGACGCATAATGGTAACATCAGGTGTCATTGGCTGATACACATTAAATTCATCCCAAAGAGCCCGAAGAGTAACAAAATGATCCTGAACTGTAACTGTCTTCCATGCGTAGTGTGAAGATCCACTCATATATCTCAAATATATGGGAGATGTTCTTCTCATGATTGTACATTTTCTTCAGGATATCTTAGATCTTTTTCACAGGCTGGTGAAGCATCATTCATCGTGCAACATTTGGATTCATACTGTTCACCATCTAGGAGAATATTATTGAGTAATTTCGTACAAATTCTTATAGCTACCATCCTTCGCATCAGGAGTTGGTTGTGTAAGGTATTTGATCTTACGGTGGGCAGCAATATAGGTCTAAAAGCTTTGTATCCACAATAAATAGTTCTTTCCATTTAGTTTCTTAAATGTTCCATTGAGGTTTTTAATAAATGATTTCTTGGATGTCACGACTATTTTCGAGGAATGTTAATCTATCTAGACTTGTCTGGAGTCAAATCATTGATATTCGGTGATGTAGTAGTCCCCAAAAAGGTGAAAAGAGATTTTTGGATGAACTAGGATAGTTTAAATGGTAGTAGTACCTGTGGACAACAAATTCCACCCTTAGTAGTAGACAAACGAAGGAAACATAGCCCTTCTAATGTGTTGCTCTATAGTAGAAGACACTAGTCAGGCTGCTGGTGGTAGGAAATAGGGCAACTAGCCTGTCCAGTTGTTGTTGGAGGAGAGGGCAGCCTTGGAAGGGTCGCGGAGAGGCTTAAAAGCTTGGTTGACGGTGGAGGAGGGGTTGGAAGCCCTAGATGGTGGCTGAGGAAGGGTTAGTAGCCCTATACGGGGACGAAGGAAGGGTTGGAAGCCCTGAATGGTGATGGGAAAGAGGTCGGAAGGCCTAGTCGGCACCGACAAGGGGTGGTGGTCGGTGATGGAAGGAGGCCCTAGGGTTTTTTCTTGGGCTCTAGTACTATATAAAGGGAGAGAAAAGAAAGATACTCGATCATTAGGGTTATAAATATATATATTGGATTAGATATAAATGGATATCAAATTATCTTATTACATCAACACACACACATAACCCTATGCAATAAGTCTATTAGAGTTGTTAATTGTGAGATTTTTTTTGGAAAAGACATCATTCTAGCATAAAGTAAGAAGGTATTTTTGTAGATAAAAGAATAAGCTAATTAAGGCATTAAGGGCATTGCGATACATCGTTTTAGCATAAGTTATGAAGGTATTTTCATAGATAAAAGAATAAGCTAATTAAGGCATTGAGGGCATTGTGATAACAAACTATGTGACTGAGCTGAAACATGCAATTTAGAAATAACATTAATATAGTTAGTCATGTTTATATTATATAGTGAGATAAAGGCATTGTTGTTGTTCTAAGTTTATATTAGAGGGCATTGTTGGGATCATACGTACTAAATACAATTTTGGATGGAAAGAACAGTTAAGGAATCAACACGTCTAGTCAGGCGTGAAACTGAAGTTGGAATTAAATGATGTTGCTGGGAATATGGGTGTAACAAGAAGGCCAATTTAAAAATATAAGTAGCATAATTCATGAAAATGACATGTAATTAGTGGCATCAGTATAATTTCTGCAAACCAGGATAAAATCTTGCAAAATAATATCTAAGCCATGTGTTTAGGGTTTAGGTTTTAAGGTTCAAAACTGATAACTAAACCATGTTTTTACTTTCAGTAAAAGTTGTTCTAAGGTTGTGTACTCAAGGACCCTGAGAAGTTTGACCATTAAATTTTTCAAAAACAAAGGCAAAGCATATATCTTGCATGTTTCCTGCTATTTCTTGGTTACCACATGTTGGTTTGCAAGAATAATATATACAATGCACCTGAGTTAAATATTTGCAGATCTGATTTTTGTATTATGTGAAATAAACAGTATTTTTTATTTTTAATTTAAAGCCAGTCTTCCACCTTTTCATCCTCTAGGTACTATCAAAGGCTTAACAAATAGCCAGCTGGAGGATATTGGTTGCCAGATTATCTTGGGTAACACTTACCACTTGGCACTTAGACCAAATGCTGAACTTATAGATGACCTGGGAGGTCTTCACAAATTTATGAACTGGAAACGAGCTCTACTCACTGATTCTGGTGGTTTCCAGATGGTTATAACTCTCTCTCTCTCTCTCTCTCTCTCTCTCTCTCAAATGCTTTTTTTAAACGTTGTCATGCATATGCTTTTTTTTGTCATATAGTAGGTATCTTTGTTGCATTTGGCTGACATTACTGAGAAAGGAGTAACATTTCAGGTAAGTTGACAATATTCTGGTATAGATAGTGATGTTATCTTCATTTCATAGAAGTGCTTTCTATTTCTAATGCAAATTAAAATGTTCTCATCCTCTGTTCTTTGCAACAATAAGGCATTGGTCTTATAATGGTGTTTCTTCATATGTCCTGCTTCATATGCAACTTAATGATGAGAAAATTCAGTAGCATTTTCTGATTAAGCAGACAACAGTGTCATGACTTTGTTGTTAGACAAATCGATTCAATTGATTTGCCAATAATCAGATTTCTTGCTTGCATATTTCTGTGCATTTTGATGCTGTGTTACGGGATTTATTTGCAATCTATTGGTGTCATATAATATAGTAGTAAAGATAACAACATAAGAGGGATTGTTTTCTGGCAATCGAGCAAGGTTATTAAACAAATGTGCATTCCAGAATATCTATATAGGCACCTATGCCTTACTGTAAAACTTTGGAGAATTTTACAAACATCAAGAAATACGTATAGCTGAAATGTGGATGTTGAGATCCACAGGTGGAAAGGCATTAAAATTAAAAAAGAGTAAGAAATGACCGCATCTAGGAAAGTGCATAATGTCAATGGTGGATAAGATGAGAGTCTCATGTAATTTGCAGTGCAAGTAAGATATACAAGTGCATTGTTAAGGAGACTTGAAGGTGTGACTTGATACAAGCTGGAGTTATAGGATCTAAAGGAAGACCTAACATCACTTGATTGGAATGTGAGATAGGGTTTGTGATGCAAACTTTAAGGCTCTGTTTCGTTTGCCGAAACTAAGAGAAGTTTGTGGGAATTCCTACTAAATACAGTTTTTTGCTTATTTTAAAAGAGTGGGTTTGGTGGGATTTTGGAGGAGTTGGAAGGAGTTTGAATTCCTCCAAGAATGGTGGGAATACAAACTCCTCGAGTTAGGAATTTCTTATCAACTCTTGACTCTTGAGGTCAGGCTATCAAATCTCACTTGCATCAAAGTTATATATTATCACTTGCAATATCCAGAGTCAAACTCAGGTCAAGTGATCGGCGATGGAGAGTTCTGGCCAACTTAACTATCTTGAAAAAAGGAGTTTCTTTTCTGCCTCTGTGTACTCCGTCCAACTCTTGCAAACCGAAGAAGAAATGTTCAACATCATTATTTTGAATTCCAGCTCCTTCATTTTGAACTCCTATAGGATTTGAAACTCTTGCAAATCAACAGTGCTTGAAAGGAAAATGAAAAAGCCTGATAGAGTTGAATGGAGATATGGTTTTCATTGCTGATATACATGGTGATATGGAAACATTGTATGTAGATATAAGAAACATGAATATGACCCTTCTTTGTCTGTATATGTAGATATATGAAAGATGAATATGTCACTCCTTTGCCTCACTTTGTAAGGACAATATGGTCGAATTACTGAAACTACACTTTTGGTAAGATAAGTACTCCTCGTAGAAATTATATTGTAATTTTTTACGTATTGCTGAAACAATCCTATGTTTTATCTTGGAATCTCTCATCTTTAAATCCTTATAGGGAGTCAATGCCGTTGATTTTTAATTTCTAGGAACACTTTGTTTGAAACTATTTACTTTAAAACTGTCCAGAGCTGCATCCTCTGTAAGCCATTGTAAAAATTTGGAATTTCTCTCCAAATGAAACAGCTATGTATACAAACGAAACAGATTTCATTGTTGTTCATTTACTACTCTTACAGGCACTGTTTTTCTAATTTTACATCTTTTAGGACTTAGGAGATACCAGTATAATGGCTATACCCTTACATTGTTTCTTTTCACCCCAGTCACCTATTGATGGAAAGCCAATGCTTCTTACACCTGAAGAATCCATTCAAATACAAGTAAGCGCCTTATGTTTTGATAGTGAACATTGGAACTAACTTTTGTATATATTTTTTTTTCAGTTGATATATTGTTGATATTTATAATTCTAAAATGCGCTTACTTTGTTCTGTAATTTTGTGCAAGTTTATTAAAAGAATGGACCTTTATTATTGTAGATAAGTTTTTTCTTACAGAAAAGGGCCTTATTATCATCTCATCAATGTGTTTTAATGTTATTGATTAAAGATGGTGGTGTTTTCACAAGGAGGCTATTGAAGCATCGGAAGTTCAAGGCCCAATTTGTATAACATTTATCTATATTAGAAAGCTAATCTATCCTGCAAATAAAAAAGGGTAATTAGCAAATTGAAGCCTGTGCATGGCAATGAAATTGTTCATGTTTCTAACTTTTTTCCTGAACGCTCATGTTTATAACAACGTCTTGTAAGATGGGATGGGGAGGTGATGCATGGGGACAAAGGAACGGCTGAGGTTTCCACTTATGCTCATCATTTATATGCTCCTAATTTGTGAAAACCTCTGCAGAATAAAATTGGCGCAGATATCATAATGGCTCTTGATGATGTTGTGAGAACCACCATTACTGGTCCAAGGATTGAGGAAGCAATGTACCGTACACTTCGTTGGATAGATAGATGCATAGCTGGTATTATCTATACATGAAAAAATGTAGCATGCGTCACTTTTTTTGAAATTTTTTTGGCTTGTTTTTGTCAAAAGTTTAATGGTTATCATTTTAATTATTAATCGCAATGAAAAATTTATATAAGTTCAATATAAATATTTTTCCTTAATCTTCTCTTGTGCATGATAATATAGTCTTAATGGATAAAAGTAGAATAGGGATTAATTTTAAACTAGAAATTTGGGGAGCTACCTTACATCCAAATGATTTTAACTAAATAGGCTTAAGATTGGATATATGGATTGTCAGTTTAGTAATACAAGCCATAAAAATAAGGAATATAACATTAGATGAAGATGGGATTACTTAAATGATTATTTTATATGGAGAGTATTTCTTCAAAAAAAAAACTGGTGATATCAAATAGGATTAAAGCATGATGGAATTATGGATAAAATGAAGAAGTGCTTTTGGAATATTATGTAGAAAAAATAGTACCTATTATAATGCATGTGTAATCTATTGAGATTAAAGAAAATCAATGAATAATCATCTATTAAGAGTAGTTACATATATATAGTGCATACTAAGTAAATGGATATTCATTTATCCATATAACTATTAGGGACCTATAATGCTAGATCTAAGACTCTCTATCAAGTTGAAGCATATTTATCATATTTATGTAATATCTCCAACTTATTACAAAGAGACTTAAAAATATCAACACTTAACCCTTTGATGAAGACGTCTACTAGTTGCTTGGACGATAGAGTGTACGGAGTAGAAATTATTCATACAATCATAGTGTTTCCAATATAGTATTTCGAACATAGTGACCATTAACTTCAATGTGTATTGTCCGTTCATAGAACATGGAGTTATGGGTAATGAAGATAGTCGCTTGATCGTTACATTTCATAGACATTGGCATCTTTACTGTAAAATCAAGTTCTTCTAACAATGATTTTAACTACATCATTTCATTGATAATTTGAGTCATAGAATGATATACTGCTTCTGTACTAGTTTTAGAGACTACATTCTGTTTTTTACTTCTCTAAGTAACAAGATTGCCTTCTACATAGGTACAATAACTTGAAGTAGACTTTCTGTCCCCTTTATCACTAGTATAGTTAGAATTTGAGTAGGCTTTAACTTCAAGATGTCCATTTTTTTGTTTGTAAGACCTTTGCCAGAGGTATCTTTAATGTATGCTAATACAATAATAGCTCATTTTCAATGAGTCATCTTAGACTTATGCGTAAACTAATTAAGTAATCCCACAATATAAGAAATATCTAAATGTATGGCAATTAAATAGATAAGTTTCTCGATTAGCCGTCTATAACGCCTAATATCTGTAAAGGCTTCTGAGGTGTTGTCTCAAAAATCCAGACTCTGATCTGTAGGAGGCTTTTTTGGTTTGCACGCAAGAAGTTTAGTTTCTTGAAGAAGATCAAGTACATACTTTCTTTGTGATAGAGTCATCCCATCTTTACCATGAGCGAACTTAATTCTCAGAAAATATCTTGACCTCTTCATATCCTTTATGACGAAATACTTCTTCAAATACCTCATTTATTTTCATGATTCCTATGGTGTTACTACCTATGAGAAGAATATCGTCAACATATACTGCGAAGATGATACTCCCTCTGCTTTACCTTTTAACGAACATCAAATGATCAACAACTCATCATTGAAGTCCATTATCCATGTACTGAATTTCTTGAACAAAGCTCTTGGACTCTGCTTCAACACACAAATGACTTTCTTGAGAAGACATACTTTATCCTTCCCTTAAGCAACATATTGAGGAGGTTACTTAATAAGTACATATTCTGTCAAATCACTATATAGAAATACATTTTTTACATCCAGCTGACATGGTTCCCATGACTGGTTGATGGAGATAGATAGCAACACACGAATAGAGTTTATTTTAGCAATAGGTGAGAATGTTTCCTCATAATCTACCCCAAACGTCTGTAAAATCACAGGCAACAAGGCAAGCTTTGTAGCGATACACAAAATTATCAGGTTTATACTTGATTGTGTAGACCCAACAATGTTCAACCACTTTAGTTTCAATTGGACGAGAAACTAAGTCTCATATACCATGAGATAACAATGTGTAGATCTCTACATTTATTGCTTCTTTCTACTGAGGAACAAGACTTGCCTTTTTGTAGTTCTTGAGAATAGACTCATATAAAATAAACAATGTAAATTGATGAAAGGATGGATGAAGACGATCATAGGAAACAAATTTGAAATAAGATAAACAGTGTTAGATCATTTATCCTTTCAAAGAGCAATAAGTACTTGAAGGTCTAAGGAAGACGAACTGTAGACCGATGAGGTAACTCAGGAAGAGGCGGATGATGTTCTCGTTAACGACGTTGATAGACCTACAAAGGACATACACGGGTTTGACTAATAGTAGGCATGTTAGGTACCACTGGAGAGTCCTCGACTAGAGAAGGAAGAGGAATACTCCCTGAACATGATTCACTATGGTAAAAAAAAGGATCGAGACTCAAAGAAGGTAACATCAGTAGAAATATGGTACTGTCTAGTAGCAGGATGATAACATACCTTACAAATACACATTTAATGGAACAAGGTAAGAGTTTGTCAAGACCTGGAGAAAACACTTGAACAAAGTACATTCAAACAACTTAGGAGGTAAATGAAATAAGTAAGTAACAGGTCTTAGTCTTGTAAGAGGTAGTTTTCCACCAAGTGCAGTAGTGAGCATCCTATAGATTAGATAGACAGCCATAAGAACAACATTAGATCACAAATATTTAGCAGTATTTATCTACAACATAATGGTGCAAGCAACATTGAGAATATGTCTGTGTTTTTTGACTACAACACCATTCTATTGATATGTGTGGGGATATGTAGTTTGATGTAAAATTTTCGAAGAGGCATAATAAGTTTAAAGATCTTTTTGAACAAACTTTAAAATATTGTTAGTACGAAATTTTTTAAAAGAAGTAAAATATTGATTAATTATTTCAACAATGATTTTTTTTTTATAACATCAAGAACACAAACTTTATCTTTAAGAAGATACATCCATGAAACACGAGAAGAATCATTGATAAAAACAATGTAATAACAATAAATAGACACAAACGAAACACAAGTTAGACTTAGATATCACAATGAACTAACTCACATAAACCTTGACTAGTATTGATAGAAGCATGCTTGTACGTAGCACAACGATGTGTACTCAATTGACATGATTCACATTCAAAAGACTCTGAATTTTGCGATGAGAGGAGTGACTCAAATGATAATGCTATAAAATGGAGGGCTTTGGAGTCGATACAGAAGATGCTAACCCTTTTGGTATCATATCACAAACCAACAGGTAAACACTACAACTACGATTACGGTCAAAATCAATCTTCCTCCCTGTCTGTAAATCTGGAAAGGTACAATGAAAAGGAAAAAATGTTATACAATAATATAAGGCTTTAATGATGACATTGATAGAGAGTAAATTAACAAGAAATTCAATGTTAGAGAGAATTTTATCAAGAGTGAATTTGAAATAGGCGTGAACGACACCTTTTCTAGAGACATTACAATGACAATTAGTAGTAGAAACAAAACGAACAAATCACGAGTACTTGACAAGTGTGTAGATACACCTAAGCCTGTAATCCAAGAATTGTTATTAGAGATTAAGAAGGCAATTGTGCCTGAAGTTGTATCATGAGAGCCAATGGTAGAAGGTTGATTTACTTGTAATTGAAGAAATTTGTTGTAATCAGTCAGGGAGATAGTCACAACATTAGATGAAGACTGACTAATACGGAAGGCTTTCTATGGTAGCATGCTGAGTCCAGTTAGATCGGTCAAATTTGCCCCAACACTTGTCAAAGGTGTAGTTTGACCTACTATAGTGATCGCACTTGCAAGTACCACGCCTTTTCCTTAAAAAGTGGCCTTGGCCACGTCCACGACCACGACCTTTAGAGGAAACTACCATGACAGACTGATCTGGTAAAGAGGTGGGCACACTAATGGAAATACTAACACACGGACAAATATGGAGGATAGATGTGGAACCATATCAACACCAAAGACCTGATCACGAATCTAAGAGGCAATAACTAGGCGAAGTCCAAAGAGAAACTTGGCAACAACCAAATTATTACAATATTCCTTGAGGATTTTCGGATGGTTGACGGGTATCTAGTTTACCCAAATAAAGCTCTTGAATAGGATGATCTCTTTGTTGGAGAGAGAAAAACTTTTCATATATCTCGAAGACATAGGATATGTTTTTCTTATGGTCATACGTTTCCTTTAACATATCCCATATTATGCAATATTAGGTTTCATGTTGTTAACAAGTTATGATATAACACTTCAGTCGGAGGCAAATCAATCATCATATGTGAGATCCTTTGAAGTCAGAGGAGCATTGGTTATGTGCTTCACTTTCTGATGGACACTAAGGAACACCGCAAAGGATTTGGGCTATAATAAATAGTTGTTACCATTGAGTTTGATAATAGTACTGTTGAGATTTCGTAGCTATGCATCATCATGGCGTTGGAGGCCAAAGAAGAGGCCATGGTACACTACTACGATGAAGAACAATCACAAACACATGAACAAGGTTGGATATTAGTTACCAATGCAGAAACATGTAGATCGGCCTCGAGTCACACACAAAGCGAGCATATATGGGACATACAAATGCCTGATAATAGCACAACAACTCGTTACACCTTTGTTACATAGGATAGACCGGTGGCATAGGTTGTAGAATTGTCGAATGGGAGTGTCGACAAGAGGGGAAGGGCTGACAGGAGGGGAGGAAGACTCGGAGGCTACCAACAGAAGGGGAGAAGCCGACAGGAAGGGAGGAAGGCCAGAGAATTGCTGAAGGAAGAGGAAGAGCCAGCGGTCCAGGAAGAAGGGTGGAAGGTAGTGGCTAGGGTTTTCTTAGCTATGCTTTAGTATCATGTTGAGATTAGAGAGAATCAATGAATAATCATTTATTGAGAGGAATAGTTACATATATATAGTCCATACTAAGTAAACGAATATCTATTTACCCATATAACCATCAAGGACCTATAATACTAGATCTAACATAATCAAAAAGAGAATTTTGAGATGGATGAGCGGTAATACTTAAAAGAAAAAATAAGAAATGAATTCATGCTTTATAGGGAGAGTAGCACAAGTTGATTAAATGAGAGGGACCCATCTTTGACAGTTTGTCAATGTTAAAAGATGACCTTTAGGTGCATCTTTAAGAAAGGGATGACTAATTAATGCTGATGGAGTCAGAAGATGTAAAAATAGTCCTAAGTGACATGGTTGGAAATGGTGAAAAGAATTTTAGCATGCATATTTTAACAAAGGAAGAATTGTTAGTAGAAACATATGGAGACAATAGGTTCACGTTACCAACCTATATATAATGGAACAGTTGTTTTCGGTAGTCGGCATGGTTGTTATTGTTGTTTGGTTGTGCTTGATAAATTCTGGAAGAAGATCCTAGTATTTTGTTCTAGTTGTGTCACCATTTTTTATTTTTTAAGTGGTATTTGTAGTTTGAGTGGATGTCTGGGTGTAAATTTTAGTTTATTGTATAGGTAAAACTTGTCCTACATTATCTGTGAGTTTCCACGTTTCTTTGGTGTATCCAGTTTTAAAGCCCTTTTAGTAAGCAATATGGGCCACAGTTTGGCTGAAGGCCTTTATCTTAAACCTGCACCTATTTGTCATCAATCTTAGCTGTAGTTTTTTCGTAGTTCACTAATCCCACATATGTTGATCAATAATTGCTTCTATTCGATGATTGTTCATTTTTTTTATCTGTTTTCTTCTTGTATGAAATCATGTGCTTCTGCCAAAGTGTTGCTTTCTAGTCTCCATTTTTTCACTTTATTACATAATGGAACATCACTATCCGGTGCTTATCTGTTTGTTTCTGGGCAATTTTGTTATGTAAATCATAATGACAGCTCATCAAAGACCTCACGAACAGAATTTATTTGGAATTGTACAAGGGGGATTAGATCCAATCCTTAGGTATGATAACATTTATCATAAATCATAATAATTAGTAATTATCTTTTCGTTGAAAGTCGTGTATTTAATATTACTGCCAAACACTGATTATGATCCCAAAATTTTTATGTTTTTACCTGAAAATATGTTGTACCTATTCTACCATGGATCCTATTATACAGGGACATATGTGTGAGGGGATTAGTTGATCGCAACCTACCAGGGTATGTTTACAATCCGATCATTGACCTCCTTTTTACTTGGTTAGCATGTTGTTTGTGATAATGATTAGCAAGGTACAAGAAATTTATAATCGAGTAAAGCATGCCAATGAACAAACAAAAACTGAACGTCCCATGCTTGATTATATTATCTGGTTCTTTGTTGGTGGAGGCCATGCCTGTAATAAGCATTTTATTAGTCTATACTCATATCTATACATTGCTTTTAAATTTCCATACAGCCATACTGTTTTGTCATTAAAACTTCATTATATGCATTTGTTTGTCATTAATTTACTTCATTATTATTCTACGTGCTTTTGATTTTCATTATTCTCGATCCTTGTAGCAAATACAAAGGATAATCATGGGAATTATAACAAAAATAGAGTGCAAAATAATCATCTTTTACCTGGCAAGCCTTGTACTTATTGACAACTATTATTTACTATTTACTTGTTTCAATAAGTTAATTTTCCTTCCTCTTTTCTGGCCAAGAGTGTAGTTAGATTGGGTATCTTACGTCCAGTTTGCTAAGTGGTCTTGTGTTGCTAATTTCATTTAATGACTAACATATGGCTTTTAACGTCTACAATCGAATGATTTCTCTTTCTTTTGTGAATATTTTTTATTTGATTAATGAGAACTATCCTACTCGTTTCCCCTGGAAAAGAAATCAAATGATTTCTCTTGCCTTTTTATGTTTCGTAGGGTGGGCCCATCATGCCACATATGGATTTCTAATGAAGTAGGTTGTCATTAGATGGGTTACTGGATCATATGTTTTGGATTTCAATTTATATACTCCTGTACTGCTTCCTTTGGGAGTTGGCTTGGTTTAGAGAAGGTAGAATGAAAAATGAGAAGGTGGAAAGTTGTGTACTCTTGCATGCTTTCGTCATACTTATCTCTTTCTTTTGTTCCACGTGAATGTAGGTTTTGGCCAAATCCCATAGAATCTTTTCTTGTTTATATATGTTTGTTGATTTATTTCTTAAAGATTCAGGGATTTTGATCCCAACCTGTAATTTTCTTGAAAATCTTAACCAACCACCTGTCGTGATATTGTTAATCTCTTCTGAAAAGTATTGCAAGAGTAGTCAAAATATTTGCTTTTGATTGAAAATGGCAAATTACTTCAATCATAAAAGGTTTCACTGGAAAGTACTTCGTCTTGATACTGTTTCTATTAGTTTCTAGGATGCTACTAAAATTAATATATGTAGAATTTCGTTTAACTTAGAAATTTAGAACCTGAAGGGCTGATTTTATCTGTTTTACTTCTGAAACAGCTATGCTATTGGTGGTCTTGCAGGCGGTGAGGATAAAGACTCCTTTTGGCGTGTGGTTGCCCAGTGTACTGCTGCATTGCCAGAGGATAAACCACGCTATGTCATGGTAATTTTATTTATGTCACACGTCATAAGTGGTTGTACCACATTTGTATCTCTTTAACTCGAGCATGGCTGTTGACAGGGTGTTGGTTATCCGCTAGACATCGTCGTTTGCAGTGCTTTAGGTGCTGACATGTATGATTGTGTCTATCCAACTCGTACTGCTCGTTTTGGTACAGCTCTAGTGCCAGAGGTTGGTCTATATCACTGCTTGCAGACGGTTAAGAACTTTAAACCCATGTCTTTTTTGTGTTTCATATGTAAAGTTAACATTGGATAATGTTAAGATACTATACTACCCTCTTATAAGCCCTGACAGAGCAAGAGCAGTTTCATTTTGAAATTGATCTTGTGAAAGGCTAGGTCTGAACACTTCATTAGAAAATCACTGGAGACATAAACCTCAAAAAAGCATCAAAGATTTGATGTGATAATCTAGTTCCTAAAACTGCCACAAATAAAAAGATAGTAATTTCCATTTTCAAACTGGTGGTGAGATTTTTCAATTCTTTATTTCTTCCTAATATTGAAGTTCCTGGCCTCATATTGGAATCTGCACAGTTGCATAGCAACAACTTGTCAAATTTGAATGATGCACTTCCTGTTGGTTAAATTTCACTAAACCACAATCTTCTCTTTGCACATAGATACACCAACACTAATTCTGTTAATACAAGCTAGTGTCAGATCTATCTAGCTTGTGCTGTTCTGTCAAGTGGAGGTTTGGTTTTTTAATCTCAGCATACTTGAAATATGTAGTTTGATTTTGACATGCTTGTACATATTTGAGTCCTCCTTGTTATACTGAATTTCACTTGATAGTGCTCATGCGTGTTTGCATACAGCCATGCAGATGCTAGAGATTATTGTGCTTTAACTAATCAGCTGTTTACCTGTTGGTGGATAATGTTGCCTATGTTGTTATTCATATGCTGCAAATTGATGATTTTTGTTAACCGTTAGTTGTGCTAATAAATGTTTACAAACATGGAGGAGACATGTTTCACTCTCAAGGCTTTGTTAATTCATTTATTCTCACCCTCATAATTATAACAGCAAAGCATTATCCTACTCACATAGATTTGGTCCTGACCCAAAATGGAAAGGGCAAGTTCTACAGCCAGTTCACCACAACATGAGCCCTCTATGGATTGGTGTCAAGATTCTGTTTGAAACAATTTCGGACATGAATGTTTGTCTCATAACTGATGAAAAGTAGTTAGACTGTGGGAACCTACAAGTGAACTGTGTGCTTTGAAAGTAGTTAGGTGAAGAAGCTATAAAACTGGAATATGCTGTGGTAGTAAACTCTTTATGACATAAACTGGGAAAGTGTATTACTGCACAATCTCCAAGATTTACCTGCACCTGTATTGGGTGATTTTTTACAGGGGAACTGAATTGTCAATTCACAGACTTTTTCAATTATCTCTTACATAGGGAGTTTTGAAGCTGAAGCACAACTCCATGGCCGATGATGAAAGGCCTATTGATCCAACATGCAACTGTATGGTAAGCTGACAGCTTTAGGCAAAATTTGAACCTGTCGTTTTCGGTACCTTCTCATCAATCCTATTCTTACCTGCATTGTATTGCTTTGTTCATAGGTGTGCAAGAAATATACTAGGGCATACCTACATTGCCTCGTTACAAAATATGCTATGGGGTCTCAACTGTTATCTCATCATAATCTGTCATACATGATGAGGGTACTGTTGCTTTATCTTTAAAGAGTATTTCTTCTGCTCTTCATCTCACGATTAATTAAAAGTTGTACTTGCAGCTTAGCAAGAGCCTACACATGTCAATTGTTGAAGGGCGATTTCCACAGTAAGCTATCTCCATCAGATTCTTTTTTTTTCTAATTGCACAAATGAATTCAGGTGATATCTAATTTGTAGCTAATTTAGCTTTTCTGTGTTTCTTGTTTATAGGTTTGTTCAAGAGTTCCTGAAAGTGCAGGTATGCCATGTCTTTCCACTGTTCAAGGGTTGCTTTAGTCTGAAGTATGCAACTAGGAGCAGGATTTGGCTTCCACAACCAATTGCAAGCAAACTAATGTACCTAAACCTGTAACCAGAGGATGGTTTCCCTCTGTTCACAAGGTTTAAGGCTGAAAGCCGATGTGGTGGGATAACATCTTTGTATCGAGGAAGCTTTGCCTCCTCTAACGTTGGAAAGTAATGCTTTCAGCCTTGCACCCTCCATATATTAAGATCTTGCAAAAAACACTTGGAGAAATTGTCTAATAAAATGCCAGAATGTTTTTTTTGTTTGTCCCACTGAAAGTCAAAACGTAGCATTTCAAATTACGCCTAACGATAATCAGACAGTCGGTCACCATTGACAGTTAGACACAATTCATATTGTTCCGTGTTGGAAAATGCTTTAACTCTTAACTCTTCAATTATACAACTTATGAGAAAATGTTAAGCACTTAAACTGAACAATAAGATAATGCTGAACCTTAGTGGTCTGATTTTCCCGTTTTCGTGATGCAGTTTCCCAAGGGTGATGTTCCAGAATGGGTTTGCAATGCTATGGAGGTCGCCGGGGTGGACATCTCTTCCTGCTGTTCCACCCTTCCATCAACAACAGAATAGATGCTTTAATCAAGATAGGTTTGTGTTTCCTTTACTGACTGGAGCATACTCACCCAAAAAGAAAAAGTGACGTTAATAGAGAGCATCAATCTCAGAGTGTTGATGGAAGATTCTTTCCGGTCCAGATGGCAGCGTACATTTTGTTTCCAATACGTTGCCAGAAGGATTCCCCTATATGAAGCACGTTTGTGTGGGCTCAATTGTGGGGATATTACTAATCTAGTAAAGTTTTTCCATACCAAGTTATTTTTTTCTGTATTACAATAATTCTTCGCTCATTCACGTAAGAATGTAATCTTGTTTCTTGTTTTAAATTTTAGCAAACGATATTTGTTTTTAAGAAATGAAAAACTCTAGACCAGAGAACACTTCAAATGGATTTGGTTGGGTGGATAGGAGGATCGAATCAACCAAATTGAATCGAATCATTTCGTATGGTTTGGTTTGATTTGGTTTTTTTAATATTCAATAATTTAGTTTGCACAATTTCCAAATTGATGGGTGCAACTCAGTATGTGGTTTGGTGCATGATTTATATGAAATCAATCTAACCATTATCTATACAAATATTCTATGTTTCTATATATTTAGTCTAAAAATACCAACCATTAAATAATTTTTTTTTTGATCTTAATATTATTAAGAATCAAAATGGAAAGAAAGATTCTCATTGGTGATAAAAATGATTCATCTCGTAGTTAATTAGCATGCATTTTGTAGTTAACATAGTTTACTTAACTTATTTGAGAATTTATTTGTATATTAGAAACAATAAATTAAATTAAATCTTATTGACAATTGAATGATTTTGTTTGGTTTGGTTTCAACAAAATGAGTAGATTGGTTTGGTTTGGATTTTGCTAAAATTGATCAGTATGGTTCAATTTGTGATTTTGATCCGAAGTAAATCAATAAAAGTTCCAGAGACTAAAATCTACTCGTCCTTGTTCTTACTAGGGGAGAATAATGATAATCCTCCGAGGTTTAGTCCACCACTCCCCCTCAATGTGGATAGAGGATGGTCCAGATGTTCTAAGTTATCAAAAAACAAAAAACACTCTGGTTTTGTGATACAGAATCCCAATCACGAAACCCATTTATCAGCTGGAAAGTGTAATCACGGCGCACAAGACGGTTAATGATGCCAGCTCGATCATGCCAACTTCGTCCATACTGTGCAAGCTCATAACACACGGCTCGATTGCAGAAGATCTCCCACGAAATTTCCCAACTGTGTTGTTTCCTTCTCAATATCAGATGCCATCTGAACAAGTAACGCGCTAACACTACAGCTCAAGTACAGTTAATTCAACCATAGAAAGATATATGGTGGACAAGAAAAGATCGCAAAAATGAACAAACCATAGGTAGCTGGCAGCAAGGCTTTGTTAATTAATGATTTGTTAGGCATAATTGTGGACCTTACCATGCTCTATAAGATATTTGGCCCTGGTAAAGCCAACTGTGGATCTCGCCAAATCTTTCCACTACGATTTTCTAATTTTCTGGTTATTTGTATCCGGATAGATCATGATCATTAGTACTCGCGTTTAGTGACCCCTTAACTGGTGCTCTGTGGATATTCTAAAAGCATAACCTATTGTGCATTTATATGAGTGGAAGTGTATATTGTGTGAAATACAGGTTCAGTATGTGGATTTTCTATCGTCATGCAGTGTGCATAATCCCCCAGCCCTAGTTGATATTGATTATGCAGCTATACGGTGAGAATTCATGGTAGAGCAAGTAAAATTGGAAGTTTAATCTCGTAGACATGGAAGTTTCATATACGCCTCGGCATTCATCTGGTTTACTTGTACGTCTTTGTTATAGTAGCAATTTTAGAAAGGAAAACTTCTGCTGAATGTCTAAGTTGGCAACAGTTTTTTGGTTCCATAGGATGGATCCAAATCTTAGAAGAAGAAACAAAAAAAAAAACTCCTAGGGAACACATTGGGATTCTCATAGCTGCATTGGTGCCATTCGTGCCCAGAAGAGTTGTTGTTTAGAAGCTAATATGTGGACTTACATGTAAAATTAGAAAAGAAGTAAGTTGGTGTGATACGTATGCAAATGAGACTTTCATATGATCAAATAGGTGATGTTTCCAAGGTATACGTTTGAAACATCAAACACCATTCTTAAAGACTAAAATGTTTCCAAAGTATATATGTAAAATATTATGCACATACCTCAAATAGGTATTAATGTGTTCCAATAAAAATGAACTGTGGGATCCACAAGAAAAAAATCGATTAAATAAAAATACAAAATAAAGAATAAATAAATGGAAATTCCTGAAAAAAATATAAGAAATAAAATAACTAGGAAAAATCTTAAATAATAAAAACTAAAAAGATAGAAAAAAAATTACGGAATCCAACGATTGTGGAGAACGGAAACTGTTGTCGACACTCTCTCGTAATTTTGACATATTTTCCAAATTCTTAAGGAATCGAGTCGACTAACTTAACTTGGGGTTTATTTAGCAATACTTTTTGGACAAATTTTGAATATATAGCTTATCCTTAGAAGTTACAATGGTCCAGTACTTCTACCAAACACTATCAATTTTTCAGAAACATATAGCTTTTTGAAACAGTGATTCTTTTACATTTCTAGAAGTTAGGAGATGATAACTTATAATTAGAAACTAATTTATACACATGGATTTAGAAGTTGAAGCTTTACTAGACCGACTCTTGATCTAGGCTTTTGCTTTTGGAACAATGTTTTGCATCGATCAAAGTTCAAATCCAAATTTAAACGCTCGTACAATCCCTGTTACATTAGAAATCTTCACAAGATATATATAAATATATATATATATATATATATATATGTATGTATGTATGTATGTAAAAAGAAGAAGAGAGAAATCCCTGTTACAGCTGCGACCATGTCAAAAGAGTCACTCCTCCGTTTAAAAGTTGGCTGTGGCCTGTCTCCTCCTTTCCGTCTGCTCCCTTAAATCTTGTGACGGCGTTGACGCTTGCATGACAAGGATCGACGACAATTCCTCCGAGCAAATCTACCATTCGTTCCCGTAAATTCCACAGACCGCTTTATTAGAAAATTGACGTTTCCCATTTTTAACATCCTTTGTCAATACTTAAAAGGGCCATGTTGCTTCCTTGCAGTCACCGATGTGGACTTTTATACGAAACGTTGTTTCCTCCCATATGCCATAGAAAAGCCAAATGGAGACCAAATACATCAAAACACAGACTTCTTTGGAATTTAAGAATAAGTTCCAAGGAAGAATCCTCTCAGAACCTACCCTCCCCACTTAATTCCGCCCTCCTCCTCTACCTCCTATATATCTCATGCCCACAGCCCATATCACACGATCCCATAAACAAGAGGAGGAGACAGCCAGAGATCTGGAACTACAAGGGGAGATCTAGAATTTCATGACATGGGTTGGTCAGGGAAGGAGCTGAGGTGCAGGAAGCACCCCAGGCACAAGCAGTCCAGTGGTGTCTGTCCCTCATGCCTCAGAGACAAGCTATCCAACCTCGCTTCACACACATCTTCTGATTCAAACAATATCATCTCTTCGACCGTATCTACTCCCTACTCATCAGACTCCATCTCCTACTCTTCATCTTCATGCTCCTCCTCCATGGCTTCTCCCATCCACTGCTAC